>CM025673.2:6883834-6902424 GCA_014621495.2 Entosphenus tridentatus
ATGGTGGTGACGGTGGTGGTTGTAGTGGCGGTGGTTGTAGTGGTGGTGGTGGTGGCTATGCTCCTTCTGCACGCGGCTGCTGCCTGCAGTTGACCCAGCCACGTGGAGGCAGCAGCAGCGAGGGTTGGTGGATCACTTACAGATGGGCTGTGAAACCCACAACATTTACCATTCGAGTACGACGTTTCGTGATCTAACCCAACCCCCCTTCCATTATGCATAATATTGGTCGCGAAAGCCTGCTTGGTGTTAGACAAACTATTGTTTATCTTAACAGGTAAGGCCCCACTGAAGCTGCGTGGCTCTTTTTCAGAGGCGACCTGGCACTTCACAAATGACAGCTCAACGAAGCGGCCAGTCGTCGTTGTGGACACATTCACAGCTGCCAAATGCTCATCAACGCCCGCTGGGTGGTGGAGGCCTCGACAACGAATACGCTTCAGTTCTTCCGACACGCGCATGTAACCTAGAATAAATCAATCGCGAATCGATACGATCATTTTCCCTCGAAGATGCGAAACGTTGCACTCAGATATTTGGAGGCGTTTTCCTTGAGCGAGGAGGTTGTGTTTTGAGGTCAAAGAAGGTGAAATTGGAAACAGGTCCTCTTTTTTTTCTCTCTCAGATTCTGTGGCAAAGGCTAAATTAGCTCCGAGACTTTTTTTTGCTGACGAATTTCGTCATTTCATATCATGTCTCCTTGTCAGTGTGTGTGTGTGTTTTCTTTAAATCTCTCGACCGTGTTTGGCGACGATATTTCCCGAAGAATTGTTCTTTCCAAATTATTGACACTATTTTTTACGTCTCAGCCCAACGTGAATGGTTGGACGCAACACGTGTTTTTTTTATTCAAGCGGTGGCATCATTTCCATTTGTCTTTAATATCCACTTTCGTCACTTACAACGTGGGCAGTGCCGTCCGCGTGGCTGGCCGCTTTGCGTACGGAGCTGAACTTAAAATAAATAAATAAGACAATGTCACACAACACACATTTTTTATTTCTTTCCCATCCATGCCGGACATGGTCAGGAATCGAACTCAGCTTGAGGGGGTTCGTAACGTAATGCGCTAACCACCTGCACCACCACTCCCCATGACACTCTCACACGCGCACACAAAGACAACGATCCCCTGGATAGCCTCTAACAGACTGTTGGGGCAAGTTCTGTTAGCGAGTACCTATGGAGGTTGGCACGGTATACGGGGAGGGGGGGGGTGGTTAACACCGCGCCCGACCACCTTTGTCTCCCCAGCGGCGATGTTTGTATGTTGAAATTCTTTCGCACCGTACGTAGGCAGCCGTGCTCATCGGAGGTGCGGGGGAACGACACCCTCAAATGAGTACCGCACCAGGTACTCATTTGAGGCTGAGTCGACCTAGGGGACGCTGAGGACCGCTTCAAGCATTCGCCGCGGTTGTTGGGGTCGTGAGCGGGAATCGAACTTGCGTCACCGGGTTCGTAGGGCGGCGCGCTAACCACTACGCTACCGCTCCCCAAACAACAACAACAACAGCCAAGCAGCGGTGACGTCACCGCGGCGCTTGTGCCATGCTAGGTGCACTCTGAGACCACGTGTAAGTGTCGAAGGCCCTGTACACACACACACGCGCGCACATGCGCACATGAAGAGACGCCTTACAAAGTCACTCATCGCCAGCCTCGCATGGCTTGCATCCATTAGCATCACGCAAACATCTTTTCGCCGATACAAATAAATAATGTTTTGTCTAAATTTCAATCTGCATGTAAACAACTATCGCGGCCCATTTGTTGATTTCACGTTGTTTGTTTGTCCCCCCCCACCACACCTCCGAGCGAGCGTGCATGCGACCCAGCATGAAGCGACATTTTTCTTCCCTTCACCCCGTCGATTGCATTTAATGGCACGCATATCTTATCTCCGCTAATAGAAATTACGTTTTAATTTGCAATTTACCGCTTTATATATTTAAATTGATAAAAAAAAGCATCTGGCTTAACAGATGGGCCTCAACTAAGAAATGAAACGTAATTGGTTATGTTTTCAAGAATGGACACTTTGCATGCGCGATTGCAAATTATATTATTTTAAAAGTTAACGTTTTACATTCGTGGCGAATATATTTCGCGCGATCGGCCGTTGCAGATGTTTTTATTGCGTTTGGCCAGATCGGGCTATTAGTCGGGCAGGCAGGCAAGCCAGCAAACCCAGACTCCAAGCGTATGGTGACCCATAAGACGCACTAAGTGACGGCGACGTCACCACGGTGCCTGTGCCAGGCTAGGTGCACGTTGAGGCCACGTGAAGTGTCGAAGGCTCGCTGCTGACGGGAGGTCTCTGGATAGACCCAGCAGGTGCCGTGGGTTGGCTGAGTGAGATGACTGGTAGACGCACCAGCTGTACCGCCAACTTGCAGTAATTTATCCGCCCAGCGCTCCGCTCGTTGTTGTAAGCGTCGCTTCTGTGCCCTTAGTTGTTGCTGGAGGACGACTGCCTCTAACTGCCCAGTAGCAGCAGCAGCAGCATCCTTCACGAGCCTCCTCCACAGAGGCCTAACTTGGCACCGCTGGTACCAGTCTTCGGCAAGTCCACTCAGCTCCACATCCTCCTGTACCGCATCACTCCATCTCTTCTCCAGCCCATGTCGTGCCCGTTAAGCCACCTCTATGCGGCTTGGGCATGCGGTGGCTGAGTATGCGATCTACATGCCCCAGCCACAATAGGTGGTCTCACACATACAACAAAGATCCCCTGTGTCACCTTAACAGACCGCTGGGGCAAGTTGCTGTTAAACAGCGAGTAAGCGCCTGTGAAGGATGTCACAGGCACACGAGAGGGTGGGTGGCTGGGGTGGCTAGCAGCACGCTCGGCCGCCAGTGACGATGTTGACTCCACACAGACAGCAGGGCAAGGTGCCCCCCCCCCAAATTTTTTTAAATTTAAAATGCAGGGGGGGGGGGGCAATAATGGAGGTTTATAACCCGGAGAATAATGCAGTCATTAAAAAAGAGCCACAAAGTGATCTTCTGCTCTAATGAGCGTTGAGGCACTGCTGATCATCTCCTGTTTACAACTCTGCAAGAGAGTCAATGGTGGAAATTCCACATTCTTATGGCAGTGGCGGCGGGGGGGAGGGTATTGTAAAACATTATATCCGTAATTTTTTTGAGCAGTGGAATGTTTTTTTTACCACGTTGACAAATCGTTCATAATGCGAACAGAAAAAAGTTAAATAAATAAGCAAACAAGAACACATCGCGTGCAAACCCTTACAGCCGACGTTGCAGCTCTTCAATAGAGAGACATTCTTTCACTTCCACCGCTGGAATAAACGACGCTCTGTCGTGGACGCTGCCGACCGTCGTGTAAGCGGTGAGTGCGCTGTGACTTCCAGCGCAGAGGTGGACAATGAGATCACATCTCACGGCGTCTACTTCATTCCCAGAACAATGTTTGTTTGTTTTTCCACGCACGTGCGCGCTACGGACCCGGCAACCCGAGTTCGAACCCCACTCAGGGCCACCAACGCCAGTGATGATTATCGGAACCGGTCATGGGTCTCTCCCCCTCCTGCTAGGTCGACTCAGCCTCAAATGAGTATGTACGTATAGTATGTATGTCGAACTTTTTTCGCACCGTACGTTTACAACTCGTGCTCACCGGAAGTGCGGTTGTACCTGGTGCAGTATGTAAGCATCGACACTCTAGGGAGACAAAGGCGGCCGGTGTGGTGCTGGCCACCCACCCCCTCGTGTGCCGTGCCGACCTTCATTGGTGCTTGCTAACAGCACTTGCCCCTACAGTCTGTTGTGGGATACACGGGGGGTCTTTCCTCTCTTTATTTTCCCACACTTTGCTGAGTGCTATCGTCTTCTTCTTCGACAGTACTGCCAACAACTCATTCATACAGATCCGGAGTAATCTTGGTAACAAACAAAAAACCTCCGCAAATATCGTGCGTGCGTGTGCGTGCGTGTGTGCGTGTGTGTGCGTGTGTATGCGTGCGTGTGTGTGTGTGCGTGTATGTGTGTGTGTGCGTGTGTGTTGTTTTTTTCGAGAAGCGTGTGCCGTACTTGAAAACTCGTCAAACGCCACAAAGCGCCATCATCATCTGGCAGGGCCCTCATCTGTCAGAGACGTCCAGGCGTGATGGATTTTGTACCCCTCCACCGCCACTCAATGGCCCGACGCTGTTTCTAGCGGGCACAATGGGGGTGGCAAATTCCTCCCCTTTTGTGCAAATGTTTGCGGAATTAATTTGGCACTTGTTAAAAGTTCCACCTTTTGGTTAACGCATTTTTGTTCTGTTTATCACTCTCCCTCGTTGGGTGCTGTAAAATGTAGAGGAGCTGTCCTGCAACTCCTCGCTCGCGACACTGCTGCGGGTATTTGGCCTACTCTTCCACGCTGGCCCTAGACGTCTTGGAGGAGCTAGGAGAGTATGCACGGGGTTTGTGCTGAGGTGCAAACGCGTATCATTGATGACAGCCCCGATACAGCCACGTGTAGTCTGGTGGAACAAGTGGACTACTCCATTCAGCTACCTCCCCAAATGCCATGGGATGGCTCACAACATTCAACATATAATGGTAGCCTCTGATTTTTTTCAAACACCATGTGAAAGGAGACACATTTTACGTGTCTAGGAAGTAAGAGTACCCACAGTTAACCCCACCGGCTCTTCTTCGTCGGTCTCCAACGAGGTAGGAGAACCCAACAAGTCACCCCACCACCTCTACAGCACGGCAGGGAAAACAAACGACGCAATTGAAAATTGTACCAGCAACAAATTCATAATCTCAAATTGAAAAAACAAATAAAAAGGAACTCAACGCATGAATCGATGGCGCGATACCAGGGGGGGGAGCGACACAGATAGGGGGCGGTCTGAACACCGCTCAGCCGGTTCACCCAGGGGGCATCACGGTGGGCAGCTGTTAACTACCTCGCCTGGTATACAGGAGGTCGTGGGTTCGATCCCGAAACGAATGCCTGCTGAATATTTGTAGTTTGCGTGTCTCTCCCCGTGGAAATGTTAACTACCTCGCCTGGTATACAGGAGGTCGTGGGTTCGATCCAGAAACGATTGCCTGCTGTATTTTTGGAGTTTGCGTGTCTCTCCCCGTGTAAATGTTAACTACCTCGCCTGGTATACAGGAGATCGTGGGTTCGATCCCGAAACGAATTCCTGCTGTGTTTTTGGAGTTTGCGTGTCTCTTCCCGTGGAGATGTTAACTACCTCGCCTGGTATACAGGAGGTCGTGGGTTCGAGCCAGAAACAAATGCTTGCTGTATATTTGTAGTTTGCGTGTCTCTCCCCGTGGAGATATTAACTACCTCGCCTGGTATACAGGAGGTCGTGGGTTCGATCCCGAAACGAATGCCTGCTGAATATTTGTAGTTTGCGATTCTCTCTCCTTGTGGATTTTTCTCCGGGTCCTCCGATTTCTCCCCTCCACATTTCGCATCAACGTCACGCGTTTAGAGTATTTGGCTGCTTATAAATGTCCACGCGATAATGATGATGAGCCACTTTGTTGAGCTATCATTTGTGATAGCCAGGTCGCTTCTGAAAAAGGCCTACATCGCTCAACGGGGCCTTACCTGGTCATATAATGAAAACAATATTTTTGAACATTATTTTGAAGAGGGTGCTGCAATTAGTTTTTTCACAGCAGGGGGCGATGATTACCGCTGCCGCGTGAGAAGCCCCAATCGAGTACTTTTGTCGGCTCCGATTTTTTTCTGTTTCACAGTATTAATTGGCACACACAAACGTCACCCACTCTTACGAATGACGCCGCGGGCGGGCGGGGGGGGGGTTCTCGTTCCAACCACACCACGACAGCGGCGGCATTAATCAGCAGAGCGCGCGCCACTGGAGTCGAACCGTGAACCTTTGCATCAGCGAGCGACACACGTGGTGCGTTTCAGGCCATTTGCCTGAAACAAAATCGATTCCAACACAGCATAGAGCACAGGGACAACTCTACTTACGAACACTCGACTTACGAACTTTTAGAGATACGAACAAACCTGTCCGTACGTCCAGTTGCCCGTGTGGACGGAGAGTCGTAAGTTCAACCGCCGCGCAATAGATGGCGGTGGTGGCATCTGCATCTGCAGAACGTGAAGACGCAGTGGCATCTACATCTGCAGGAGATTAAACAGAACACGAAGAACCAGTGGCATCTAAATATACCGTAGATTATACCATTTTAAAGCCATTCCCCGTGTTTAGTGTATAATACGTTTGGAATTGACGGGAGTCAATTTGGAATTACGAACAAATCGACTTACGAACAGACCTCTGGGACCTAACTCGTTCGTAAGTAGAGGCGTCTCTGTATTATTATAAATTTCCTCTGCGGGGCAAAGTGATCGACTGCCATGTTTCGGATTTGTCATTTGTGCTTGTGCACCAATTGCAAAGCGCAGCATCACAATTTTGTTGTTTTTGTAAATATAATTTAGTCCTCTCTTCAGGAAACGCTTGTTCTGTAGGATCCGTTCGGCAAGGACAATGAGGCCCATTTTTGATTGCACGCTGGAGCAATTAGTGGGCGGTGGGCGGCACGCTGAGCCACGGTGGTTAGGGTACAGAGAGCGAGAGAGACCCCCACTCAGGACACCTGGGTCTGAAGGCACTCGCAGCTGTAGCTGGTGGGAAATGCCTCGAGGTATTTAAGCAAATCGGTCTGCAATTGAATGAGCGCTGCACGTGTCTCTGTGTGTGTGTGTGTGTGTTCAAGTGACTATGTTGCCCTGTGTTCTGGCGTGTGTGTGTGTCTGTGTTCAAGTGAGTATGTTTCTCTGTGTGCTGGCGTGCGTGTGTCTGTGTGTGTGTATGACCGTAACGTGCACGTAGCCTGGCACAAGCGCCGTGGTGACGTCATCGCCACTTAGTGGCGAATGGCAGTTGTTGTTGTGTAAGTGTGTGTATGTGTGTGTGTGTATGTGAGAAAGATCTGGACAAAGTCCCATCGGTGAGCTCCTCCGGCAGGCAAGGCTGCGTTGGCTGGGTCATGTAGCCCGCGTGCCCAGCCACCGCATGCCTAAACAGCTTTTGTTCGGCCGGATCGAGGGGGCTAAACGGGCGCGGCACGGGCTAGAGAAGAGATGGAGTGATGTGGTACAGGAGGACGTGGAACTGAGTGGACTTGCCGATGACTGGTACCAGCGGTGTCAAGATCGGCCTCAGTGGAGGAGGCTCGTGAAGGACGCTTCTGGGCAGTTGGAGGCAGTCGCCCTCCAACAACAACGGAGGGCGGAGGAGCGATACTCACAACAACGAGCGGAGAGCCGGGTGGCTGAAGCACAGCAAGTTGGCACAGGTGGTGCATCAGCCAGTCATCTCGGTCATCTCAGTCAGTCGACCCGTGGCACCCTCAAGGTGCACATGGCCTGGCACAAGCGTCGTGGTGACGCCACCGCCACTAAGTGGCGAATGGCGGTTGTTGTTGTGTGTATGTGTGTATGTATGTGTAAGTGTGTGTATGTAAGTCTTTGTATGTGTGTGTATGTGAGTGTGTAAGTGTGTGTAAGTGTGTGTATGTATGACCTGCCAGTGAACCTTCGACACCCCACGTGGCCTCAAAGTGCACCTAGCCTGGCACAACCACTGCGGCGACGCCACCGCCACGTCGTGGTGAATGGCAGCCGTTGTCATTGTGTATCGTACATGGGGTCTGCGTGCTCTGTCTGCTGCAGGTGCTGCCCGCGAGTAGCGCCGATGAAAGCCGGTCAGAGCACACACGAGTGGGGGGTGGGCCAACACCGTGCTCGGCCGCCTTTGTCTTCCCAGTGCTGATGTTTACACGTTTTTATATTTTTTAATCCTTTATATTAAGTTCACTTGCGCGCTTGCTTGCTTGCTTACGGCCGTGCAATTCTTTCGGTCGTGTTTTAACCCACTTCCCGTGATCCAATCGAGCTGACATTTTCCACACAGACTCGTTGTGCGAGACAATTAATGTTCGTGAAATTTTTTTCCCAAAATTGTACACTTTTTAGGACAAAAATATTATATTTAATTACCAATTGCTTAATGCTGCCATGCAATCATCTGACCCATAGGTGGCAGCCATCTCAAGCCAGAGGACGAGAGGACTCTAGCCGCCACGCATATAAAGGATTTATAGTGAAAAACTTTTTTTTACGGGTAAATTTTTCTCTCATATAGTTTTTCCAGTGTGCTTGTATTTCTCGTGTGTTTCACATATATATACACCTCGTACGTTGCGCAATTTGATTAACACGTCGGCCTTCGCGATTGTAAAGGTTGTTGTGGCTTTGCTCTACAACACACAGTCGGTCTGCTGCTGTACTGGTAACGAATTGGCACATTCTGTGTCGCACCTTACTAATTGGCTGTGTCGGGTGGTGGCGGGTTTAACGACACATTTATTTTTACGCGATCTAACCCAAAAATAAAACAACCTGTATTATTGATGCACAATGTGTTGTTTTGTCGTTGTTGCTGCTGTTGTTGCTGTTGTTGCAGTGGTTGCTGTTGTTGCCTACGGAGCACCACGCATCTGCCGTGTAAAATAGTTGGGAACCTTTGCCAAACGGCATCGCCCTCGTCCGTGAAACGAATCAAAATAAACTTCAACTCGAATGAACGTAAACGGAGCAGTTCGGGTCGTTTCTGCTCAGTCCAGTTCCCCTGATGCTGATTCTACAGCAGTCTCTGCAAGTATGCATAAGTACTGACCTTCTTTCGCACCGTACGTAGCCAACCGCGCTCATCGGAGACGCGGGGGAAGGACAACGAACTAAACACAAAAAGCAGTAATTCTAGATTTGAAGCTTTCGTGACTGCAAGGATTCATATTCTTAGGTTTTTTCGGTAAAGTCACGTAGGTAAAAAATTCAAAATAATAAAAGTAAAATAAAATAAAAATCACAACGGAATAAAAATCACGACGGAAGCTTGTGTTGCCTCCGAAACGTCGTGATTTTTATTTTATTTTACTTTTATTATTTTGAATTTTTTACCTACGTGACTTTACCGAAAAAACCTAAGAATACAAAAAGCAGTTCCACAGAAATGAGCTTGCAAACTAGATTTAAAACGTGCACAGCTCCAGCGGCTTCCTAATACCGGAAGGAAGAGCGTTCCAGACGGCCGCAGAAGCGCATCTGAAAGCGCGCAGTTGTTCGACGTTTCGAGGATGACTGGAGTTCGCGTGATGGTTCACGCTCCTTGACGTGGGGTCCTGCCCCGTACATCATCACCAGTGTCAACAAACATTTGTACCAGACCTGGGCCCTCTCCTAGGTCGACTTAGACCTAAGTGAGTAATACAAGAGCAATGCTCACCCTCGGCATCAGGAGCACCCAGTGGCGTTTGTTTAACCGGCCTGACTCTGATGATGATACTCAACAAAATCAAAACGTTTCAGAGTTTATAATATTACGCGATCGAACACCCCAAAAGAAACCCCCTATTTTATGGATGTGTCGCGAAAGCCTACTAAGTGTTAAACCGTTTCAGAGTCTGTTAGTGCTGTTTACGCGCCGTGCCAGGTACCCATTTGAGGCTAAGTCGACCTACGAGAGGTCGGGGACCTGTTCAGGTGTAACTCGGATGACGTTGGTTCGTTGCGCACGGCGCTAACCGTTGCGCCACCGCTCCCCAATGCGATGCACAGACACACACACAGCACGCACACACAATATGAAGAGCGCATCTGAAGATCCTTTATTGTGGAGAATATTATTGCTTATATTATTCTTTCTCAACAAAGGATTTTGTTTGCTTTGAGCGACTTAGTTTTATGTTTATTTTAATATCACAGAAAGAGTGAGTGTATTTTTTTCCGAATTGTATTTTTTAACCTCTGAGTCACAAATCCCACCCCAACCTCTGCTGCCACCCGAGGCAAATGAAGCCACGCGCCTTCACAGCTCTCCGGGGCAGCAACTACCGCTGGGGCAACACGAGGATGGCCTTGCCTCTGCCAGAGGAACGTGGAATTGCCACCAGTGACGCACCGTCGTGAAGGGACCACGTGAGAGGCGCGCCGTGGCGTGTTCTCCGGCGAGAGATCATCTCTGGCGTGTTTTGTTGGGCTTTGAAACCCGAAACTGCGTTTCAGTCGTTAACGCAGGAAACTCGACGGCGTTGAGTGACTGAGACGACGTTGAGTGACTGGGACGACGCTGAAGTGACTGGGACGACGTTGAGTGACTGAGACGACGTTGAGTGACTGGGACGACGCTGAAGTGACTGAGACGACGTTGAGTGACTGAGACGACGTTGAGTGACTGAGACGACGTTGAAGTGACTGGGACGACGTTGAGTGACTGAGACGACGTTGAGTGACTGGGACGACGTTGAAGTGACTGGGACGACGTTGAGTGACTGAGACGACGTTGAGTGACTGGGACGACGTTGAGTGACTGAGACGACGTTGAGTGACTGAGACGACGTTGAAGTGACTGGGACGACGTTGAGTGACTGAGACGACGTTGAGTGACTGGGACGACGTTGAAGTGACTGGAGCGACGTTGAGTGACTGGGACGACGTTGAAGTGACTGGAGCGACGTTGAGTGACTGGGACGACGTTGAAGTGACTGAGACGACGTTGAGTGACTGAGACGACGTTGAAGTGACTGGGACGACGTTGAAGTGACTGAGACGACGTTGAAGTCACTGAAACGACGTTGAAGTGACTGGGACGACGTTGAAGTGACTGGGACGACGTTGAGTGACTGGGACGACGTTAAAGTGACTGGGACGACGTTGAAGTGACTGAGACGAAGTTGAAGTGACTGGGACGACGTTGAGTGACTGGGACGACGTTAAAGTGACTGGGACGACGTTGAAGTGACTGGGACGACGTTGAAGTGACTGAGACGACGTTGAAGTGACTGGGACGACGTTGAGTGACTGGGACGACGTTGAAGTGACTGGGACGACGTTGCCAGTGGTTTGCGGTCGTGGCGTTGACGACGTTGAGTCCAAGTCCACCTGGTGAGGAGTTTTGAGGGAGACGCCGCTTTTGGCACGGGTGGCCCGCGTCTCCGAAACGACGAAGCCAAACGAGAAATGCAAGTCGGGCGATGAAGCCTCGCGAACAATCCTCGCAACAAAATACAACGGCTGCGTCGGAGGCGACATCGGACATCTTTCACCGTAAATCTCCGCTAAAAAACAATCAAAACATTCCCCGACAGCGCAAGGCGGCTTATCAGATCGATCCCAGCACCACTACAACATTAATTTACGTAACGAAGACGCTGTCTTCTCGACAGACCTGTTATCCACCTGAGGACGGCTGCTTGCGTTGTGGCCGAAACGTCGTGAGAAATTTTTTATTATGTTTTATTTTTATTATTTTATTATTTCCATTCTACGTGACTTTACCGAAAGAACCAAGAAGATGAATCCCTGCAGTCACGAAAGCTTTAGATCGAAACGTAACGAAGTTGTATGGATATCTAGACACAATATGTGTCAAACGGTAACGATCAAAGTTGGTGGTGGTGGTGGTCACGGTGATGGCGGTGGCGATGGAGATTTACCGTGCGCAGGAGTTCACACACCAGGCTCACATTTGGCGCACACTCGTGTTGGCCTTGGCCTGGAATCGAACTTGGGTGCGCAGGTTCGTAGCGAGGCAAGTTGTCCACGACGCAATCGCTCCCCACGTACGGAACGGCACACACGCGGTTTGCAGTTTGGTAAGCACTACGACCGGGCTGCTTCCGTCTCAACAACGCCGATGTGTCCGTACAGTACTTGGGACTCGTTTAAGTCTGAGTCAACCTAGGGGAGGCCCAGGACCGGTTCGAGATAATCGTCACCGGTGTTGGCCACGAGCGGGAATCGAACTTTGGGTCGCCGGGTTCACGTTGCAGCACGCTAACCGCTGCGCCACCGCTCCCCATCCACACACAGCCACACGAATATATACACACACACACGTGGTATATAAATTAAATGTAAATTCACATCTCTTCCCTCCACTTATTTATTTTTCTCTTTTACCCCCCCTCCTCCTACCCCCGAACCCCCCCAAATATAAATTCTTGTTTCGACCGTGGCCGCGGTTGTGTACACAGCGTTGAGATCCTGCTGGGTCTGGGGGAGGAGGAGGAGGGGGTGGGTGGGTAGGTGACCAGGGGGTTGTGGAGGAGGTGCAGAGACTTAGACCCCGGTAATAACAAGTCAACGGAGTCATAATTACAGTACTCCTCTCTGCCCAACCCGATGTTCAAGGTGCTCACACACACACACACACCCCCGGCACGGTAGCCCCCCTAATCAGAATCAACACAACCTCTCATATCGGGCCAAGTTTACTCAGGGATTTGACCCAACCCAATCCAATTTATGTGTCTATTTGATGCCTCTGCCGAGATTTGATTAATGGTGTTTTGCGATTCAATCCGTGTCGCATTGCCTCGCCCGCGGTGCAATCTCGCGGGGCTTTGAGCTCGCTCACTCGCTAAAAAAATAAAATACCAGCCCCCTCCTTTTTTATATTTGGTTCAAAAAATGTAATATATATATATAAATAAAACGTTAGATATTTATATCGTGGTCGGGGGGGGAGAAGGACGTTCCGGCCGAGGAGATGGAGCGATGAAACCGATTTGTGCGGAGGTTTATCACCCACCCCCCCACCGCCTTCCCAAAAAGATAAATCTAAAAGTGAAAAATGAAACAGTCCTGAGCGTTCAGGCGTCAGGTGCTCCCCTGCAGAGCCGGTGGAGGAAATTCCACATTCCCATGGCAAGGGACGAGTCTAACTTACAGAGAACAACCACTGTTGACTTCCCCACGAAGTTGGTCCTCATTTCTCTTTAAATCGAAACCCCGGAGGGATTGACGGGGCTCAGTCAAGCCTCCCCCCAAGCAAGTCAGCATCGCAGTCGGAGGTCACGAGCCAAATGCGTGGAATCTCTGGCCAAGAAAACCACCCCGATCCGGGCGAAATTCGCCCGCAACGAATCCACGTCACCCACATCCAAGCCGCCCGCTTGCCTTCAGCAACCCCGCGCTGAACCAGCGTGGTGAAGTATGGTCGAACAACACCGCCCGCTCACGATCCGCTCTCAAATCCAGCGGTGGAGACCCGCGCACTTGAGCCCTGGCTTCAGGGACGTCGTGTTCACCGTGGGGATGATGGTCGCTCTCCATTGCAGCGGAATGCAAAAGGGATGGGGTGCGGCGAGTGTAATTTGTGCGTTTGTTGGCATGTCAATAGATCACGCGGGCAGTAGGAAAACAGTCGGAGTCTAATTTGACGCTGCTAATGTGTGGCACCTGTTGTGACAAAGAAAGGGCAGCGAGTTAATCCATTAATTATGAGTGACGGGTGGAAATCGGCGGCAAATACGGCACTTTGCTGTCGGATTGTGTACGTTGGTAAATGTCACTCTGTGTACGTGTGGTGTGTGTGTGTGATGTATGTGGTGTGTGCGTGGTATGTGTGGTGTGTGTGGTGTGTGCGTGGTCTGTGTGTGTGGTGTGTGTGGTGTGTGTGTGGTGTGTGTGGTGTGTGTGTGTGGTGTGTGTGGTGTATGTGGTGTGTGCGTGGTGTGGGTGGTGTGTGTGTGTGTGGTGTGTGTGTGGTGTGTGTGGGGTGTGTGGTGTGCGTGTGGTGTGTGTGGTGTGTGTGGTGTGTGTGGAGTGTGTGGTGTGCGTGTGGTGTGTGTGTGGTGTGTGTGGTGTGTGTGTGTGGTGTGTGTGGAGTGTGTGTGGTGTGTGTGTGGTGTGTGTGGTGTGCGTGTGGTGTGCGCGTGGTGTGTGTGTGGTGTGTGTGGTTAGCGCATTGCTGCACACACGGAGACCCCAGTTCGATTCCCTCTCACGGGCCAACACCAGTGACAATTATATGTGAACCGGTCCTGGGCCTCCCCTAGGTCGGCTCAGCCTCAAATGAGTACCTGGTGCGGTGTGTAAACATCGCCACTGGGGAGACAAAGGCGGCCGAGCGTGGTGCTGGCCACCCACTCCCTCGTGTGCCGTTCCGGCCTTCATAGGTGATCTTTGTCTTTGTGTGATGAATAGTGGTTAACGGAGGAATCGAGTCCCGTTCACGGCCAACATCGGCGACGAATATCTTTACCGGTCCTGGGCCACCCCTAGGTCGACTCAGCCTCAAATGGGTACGATACCTGCTGCGTCACGGAACGAGCTGGTGAAGAGCGCCACTGGGCTGTCAAAGTCAGTCGCCCTTCAACAACAACAACCCAGGGGCGATGAGCGCGACGCTCACAACAACGGGCGGAGCGGCCGGGCGGATAAACTCCGCCATTTGCCATTTGGCGCCGTGGTGGAGTCCAGCTGGTTGGTTATTCCATTGAGCCGACCACACCTGAGTCTGTCCGGTGAACTCTTTGCACAATGACAACAATCGCTCCCCTAAGCGGTGGCGATGTGCCAGGCTAAGTGCACGCTGAGGCCTTGTGAAGTGTAGAAAGCTCCCTGTGGCAAGGCGGGTCACGGGACAGAGGCAGGGGTGTTACGGGTCAACTGAATGAGTTAACCTACAAAGACAACGATCCCCCGTATAGCCTTGAGAGACGTGTGGGGGCAAGTGCTGTAAGCGAGCACCTAAAACAACAGCCGCCATTCGCCGCTAAGTGGCGGCGACTTCACCACGGCGCTTGTGCCAGGCTAGGTGCACTTTGAGGCCACGTGAAGGAGCACCTATAACACGTAGAGAGATGCGCACAAACACACACACACACTCTCAACACACACACACATTCCCTTCTGCAGGTGAGATGGTCAAATGGATGAATCTACTCGCATGCACACACGCGCTCAAAACCACAACGTCTCACCACGCAGTCGTGTGGACACGCGCGTGCCGTGTGTACACACACACGTGTGTACAAGTGTGTACACACGTGTGTGTGTACAAGTGTGTACACACACACGTGTGTGTACAAGTGTGTACACACACGTGTGTGTAACCAACATCGGCCAACGTCGGCCCAACGTTCATGCGCCAAATCATCGGCGCCCAACCAACTGCGACTCATTGGGCCCATCGCCGTCTCCAATGCCTCCCCCCTCAATCCCCCCCCCCCCCCAACTTTCCGGGTCACTGCAAGTGGAAACAGCAATATCCTTGAAGGTTTTTTTAAGTGTGAGTCATACTTCTCTTAGTTTGTTTAGGTTTCTCTGTTTTCTTTCTTCCGGGGTTAGCTGAGCAGTGTGGGATGGAGGGGATGTCGAGCTTGAATGAGCAGAGCGGCGGCGGTGGTGGTGGTGGTGGTGTGGGGGGTGATCGATAGCGGATGAAATTGTACCGCTCATTCAATGATTCATCTCCGTCATCTTCGTCGGTGCCGTTTTGCGGGGATTGTTTCCACCGCGTAGCATGCGGCCTTTGGGGACGGGCGCGATACGAGAGGAGAGAAGCATCATTGGCAGCAGCAGCAGCTTGAGCAGCAGCGGCAGGAGGAGGGATGGAGGGAGGCACGGTTGGGTCGTAGCGAGCGGGCTCGAATGTCGTTCTGCGTAACGCCGAGGGGTCGAGAGAGAGAGAGAGAGAGCAGTTTAACACGTGGTAGGTTTTCGCGACCAATATCATCCATAATACAGGTTTTTTTTGGGGGGGTTAGATCGCGTAAATATATAAATGTTGTGTAGTCAAACCCGCCACCACCCGACACAGACAATTAGTAATGTGTGTCACGTAAACAGACCGTGCCAATTCGTTTCGAGTCCAGCACATCGGTTGTGTGCTGGAGAGTAAAGCCACAACATTTACCATTCGAGTACGACGTTACGTAACCCCCCCCCCGCCCTCTATTATGCATAATATTGGTTGCGAAAGCCTGCTTGGTGTTAAACAAACTATTGTTTATCTTCACAGGTAAGGCCCCACTGAAGCTGTGTAGCTCTTTTTCAGAGGCGACCTGGCACTTCACCATTACTGGCCCAACGTCGTATTCAGATTGTACTTGTTGTGGCTTTGCTCTCCAACGCACCGCTGTGCTGTACTAGTGACACATTGGCACGTTCTGTCTACGTGACAAACCTTACTAATTGGCTGTGTCGGGTGGTGGCTGGTTTAACGACACATTTATATATCTACGCGATCTAACCCCCCAAAAAAACCTGTATCAGACAGAGAGAGAGCGAGCAGGTTGGCTCACATCGTTGTATTTACAGTCGATACACGGTTTGCCACACACACGCAAATGTTTCACCGTGGACGCGATAAGATGCTCTCTTGAGCTGAGAAGCCAGCTACCCTGGGGTAGCGGTGAGCACACTGAGATTTGTGTGTGTGTGTGGAGGTGCATCTGCCAGTCATCTGAGGCAGTCAACCCGCAACACCATGGTCTGTCCCGTGACCTCCTGCCAGCTGCGAGACTTCCACACTTTAAGCGGAAGCCTCAAAGTGCACCTAGCCTGGCACAGGGACGTCGCCACGAGTGGCTTATGGCTGTAGTCGGTGGCGAAAGGGGATCACGTATCGAGACGTCATCTCAGTCACCCGAGTTCGATCTACGATCGTGGCCAACACCATTGCAAAAGTGGCATCTGAATCGGACCTGGGCCTCCCTTAGGTTGACTCAACTTTAAATGAACAATGCACATGAACAATGCACTTCAGCGAGCACCAGACGGACATGGTCGGATCTCGCAGTACCCTGGGTAGACATGTATATTTTAATCCACGTGCTTTTTTCGGCACAAATGTTTTCTTGTTTATGATGGGATTGTTTTGTTGTCACCTACAGATGCGTGTCTTGGCGTCAGCCCAGCTGACTTTGCAGCAAGTGAGCACCGGTGACTATCCATGATGCAGGTTGTTTTTTGGGGTAGGTCGCGTAAATATAAATGTGTCGTTAAACCCGCCACCACCCGACACAGCCAATCCGGAAAGGTTTGTCGCGTAAACAAAACGTGACCAGACCAGCACACCGGTGTGTTGGAGAGCAAATCCACAACATTTAAGATTGTTCACGACGCTTTAACGACACATCTATATTGACGCTTTATCTAACCCAAGAAAAACCCTGCATTGTGGGTGATATTGGTCGCGAAAGCCTGCCACGTGTTAAACTGACTGGTGACTATCCCGTGCTGATGAGTCCGAACATGAGTGAAACTGGTCCACGGTCACTTATCACTGCCGCTGCTGCTACTGCTGCGGCCAGTCGATCACATTGGCTCAATTTTAATTTTGACGGCGACCAAGACACTATGCAACCTCAGTGCACCTCTTCACAAAATGCTGATGGGGTTTTTTTTGTTGGCATGCACGATGCACAAGGAGGCTGGGGTGATACTAACACATGTCCGCGTGTTGTTTGAAACTGACAAACCACCACCACCACCAACAACAACAACCCCCAATATCGCACAGAGCCATAAAGCGTTGCTATGTGGGGCTGGTCAGTAGCCGGGGCTAATGGGAATTCCACAGCAGAGGGTCTTAGCTGACCAGTTCATTGCTGCCGGCAAAGCCGCCCTAAAGTTTAACGGAGTGTGACACTCTAGTTAATATACTACACGGCTCTATCTGGGCTGTCTGCACAAAAGACAAAGATCCTCCGTGTAGCCTTAACAGACTGGAGGGGCAAGTGCTGTTAGCGAGCACCTATGAAGGCCGGCACTACGGCACACGAGGGGGTGGGTGGGCTACACCACACCCGGCCGCCTTTGTCTCCCCAGTGGCGATGTTTACACACCGCACCAGGTACTCATTTGAGGCTGAGTCGATCTAGGAGAGGCCTAGGACCGGTTCAAATAATCGTCACCGGTGTTGGCCGTGAGCGGGAATCGAACCCGGGTCGCCGGGTTCGTAGCGCGGCGCGCTAACCGCTGCACCACCGCTCCACACTGCGAACCCACCCACACAGACAAATGAATCGACTCACAACGTACACACAACGTCGGGGGCAAGTTCTGTGCAGTGAGGGTGAAGGCGCAGCCCTGCAATTGCTGGCGCAAAAGCTGCTGCACTCGAGGGAGCTCTGGAGAGCCCCTCGAGAGGGTGTTTGGCCTACTCTTCCACGCCAACCAGACGTCTTGCGAGGAGGAGGAGGAGGGTCGGCGGTCACCACGCTTTGGTCCCGCGCACGTGATCCACCCATCGACTGTGAGACTTACGAGGACGTGGTGCTGTCTGCGAGCACCTATTAAGGTTAGCGCAGCACTCGAAACGGTGGGTTGGTTTTCGCCAGGACCCATGCCTGGTCGCCTTTGTCTCCCACGTGGTTGCACGCAGCACCAGAGTCTCATTTACGTCTGAGATGATGAATCTATAAAATCACGATGGCAAGCGTGTTTTTCACTTCTGGGAATATAACTCTGCTCACCAAGTCTGGAGCGTCAGTGCGCTAACCACTGCGCCACTACTCCCCCCCCCCACACACACAATAGACACACACAACATTTACACGAGTCCCAGCCTAATTAACAGATCACTTTAACTTCACTTAACGCACGGGGCGGGTGGTGGTGGTGGTGGTGGTGGAGGGGCGTTCATCGTCGACAACGCTCGTCTGTAACAAACTCGCAACTCACGACGACACATTTTTTTATTTTAAATAATTCGCACGCGCGCAAAACTGCGGCGGCTCCGTATCTCTCTGGGAGATGGGGCAGCTCCCCCTCCTCC
>CM025673.2:6926193-6939230 GCA_014621495.2 Entosphenus tridentatus
ATTATCATCATCGCTGATTCAATTAATATCACTGATTAAATAATTGTTATCGCCGATGGAATAATTGTTATCGCTGATTTGGTCATAATTTTTTTTTATCGCTGACTGATTGTTATTGTTATCGCCAATGAAGTGACAATTATTATCACTGATTAAATTATTGATCTTATCGTCGATTCAATTATTGTTATAGCTGATTACATAATAATTATTATCACTGACTCTATTATTATTTCCGAATTTAATAATAATTATTATCACTGATTAAATAATTCCGATCGCCTCGATGAAATAACATTTAATTATGATCACTGATTGAATTTGTATTGTCGCCCATTTAATTATCATCACCAATTAAATAATGCGTCTCGTGCAGTGCCGCTGCCGCGCGTGCTCCTCCGTGATGGGCGCGACTGCCGCTGACTTCAATTGCCGAGCACGGCGGTTGAGGCCACTCGGCTCAATGGGAGTAATCTTCGAGGCTGTAGAAGGGTATCCGATGAGCTATGAAGGAAGTTTTTGCCGCAGATGTCCAGTAAAGAGGGGGGGGGGGGGGCCCCCACGGGATGAGAACGTTACGAGAAATAAATGCAAAAAAAAAATCACGATAGGATTGCAAAGTTCAAGAAAGGTAAACAAATCACTTAAAAGTTTTGCGTAACGGAAATGATGTTTTATCTTACCAGGCAAAGGCCACTGAAGTTTTCACGTATTTCTCAGAAGCGACCTGGCCACGCATGATAACTCAAAAAGTGGCTTATCGCGTGGAAATTTATAGCAGCAAAATCGTTTTAGGTAATCTCAACGCATGGTTCTAAATGTGGAGGAGGGGGGGGTGGAATCCCGGAGGAGCCGGGGGAGAAAAATAAATCCACGCGACCACGGGGGGAGAGACGCAAACTCCAATACATCAGAGAGGGCAGCAAGAGGGCCCAAGCGAGCGAGAGAGCGAGCGTCTGTTGCGACTTAGCGAAGAGTTAAATGTGGTCATGCATACCTGCTGTGATCGTAGCTGGCCCAGGGGAGCCATCTGTACGGGGCACTGATGGGCCAGCCTCCAGGGATGAATCGGGGATACGGCTTCGTGTCTGTGTGTGTGCCTGTGTGTGTGTCTGTGTCTGTGTGTGTCTGTGTGTGTGTGTGTCTGTGTGTGTGTGTCTGTGTGTGTGTGTGTCTGTGTGTTTGCGTGTCTGTGTGTGTCTGTGTATATGTCTGTGTGTGTATTTGTGTGTGTCTGTCTGTGTGTGTGTCTGTGTATGTGTGTCTGTGTGTTTGTGTGTGTATGTGTGTCTGTGTGTGTGTGTATTTGCGTGTGTGTGTGTCTGTGTGTGTGTATCTGTGAGTGTGTGTGTCTGTGTGTGTGTATGTCTGTGTGAATGTGTGTCTGTGTGTGTGTGTATCTGTGTCTGTGTGTGTCTGTGTGTGTGTGTCTGTGTGTGTGTCTGTGTGTGTGCGTGTACGTGGCGCAACGGTTAGCGTGCTGTGCTACGAACATCCCCGACCCGAGTTTGATTCCCGCTCACGGCCAACACCGGTGACGATTATCTGAACTGGTCCTGGGTCTCCCCTCGGTTGACGCAACCTCAAATGAGCACTTGGTGCGGTGTGTAAACATCGTCACCAGGGAGACAAAGGTGGCCGGGCGTGGTGCTGGCTAACCACCCCCTCCCCCCTCGTGTGCCGTGCCGGTCTTCATCGGTGCTCGTTCACAGCACTTTCCCCAGAAGTCTGATCGTCGTGGAAGAGTAGACCAAATACCCTCTAGAGATCCGTCCATGTGGAGGCCCCTTCTGCCGTCAGCAGCGTGGAGTGGGCAAGCACTTGCAGGGCCGCGCCTTTGCCTTCTCATTGAGACACCCGTGCCAAGTGGCAACCCGGCGCTCCCGCGACGAACATTCCGATTCAATTTTAACATCAACAAAAAATTGAAGTTTAACAAATAAAACAACTCTATTCCGATTCAACAACGATCGCCCCCCTCCATGCCCTCCCTCCTCCCTGTTCTCAAAACCAGTAACCGATTGCGAGAACGGTTACCGGTTCAACCGGTTGTCGCCGGACGACGACCCGAGGTGTTGCACGCGAGATCCGTTTACGGATTTATTTTTCGAGGGCCCAGACACCAAACAGCATCGGGGGGGGGGGGGGCACAACGGCCGCCCCCCGCACTGCACCCCCCCCCCCCCCACCCCCCCCCCCCGGGGCACCCGGACTAATTCCAAAAAGGGGGGGGGGGGGGGTGGAAACGTCGACGCTCAACGCCTTCCGACGGGATTATCGCCCCTTTCGGCCCACGGCGCGTTTCGTTGCACAGCGGCCGCGCGGAGGCGATCGCAGCCGGGGGCCTCCGGAGAGTGAGACGCGAGTCGCTCTGCCCGTCACGGGAATCGGGCCACGCGCTGCGAGTCAGCGGCGACGCTGGCGGCGGCGGCGGCGGCGGCCGTGCCGGCGAACGAGGGACGGCGTCCACGCGGGAGCTTGACGAAGCGGCCCTCCACCACCCGACCACCGTCGCCATCCTCGCTTGCAAACCCGCCGGCGCATCCGTCCACACCACTATCACCACCGCCATCACCACCCCACGATCACCACCACCACCCCAACCATCACCACCACCCCCACCACCACCACCATCACAATCACCCCAACCATCACCACCCCCACTACCACCACCATCTCCACCACCCCCACCATCACCACCACCCCAACCATCACCACCATCCCCACCGCCGCCATTTCCACCACCACCATCCCCACCACCACCATCTCCACCACCATCGCCACCACCATCATCTCTGCCAACCCCACCGCCACCATCACCCCAACCATCACCACCACCTCCACCGCCGCCATTTCCACCACCACCACCCCCACCACCATCTCCACCACCATCATCTCCGCCAACACCACCACCACAACCACCACCACCATCTCTACCACAATTTCCACCGCCACCATCTTCACCACCCTCCCGCGTTGCCCCCCCCCCCCCCCCTCCCCCGCGCGCGCGCGGGGCGGGGGCCCCCCCCCCCCCCCCCTCTCTCCGTGGTGTCGCGTCAAGGAAGAGCGAAGGCATAAGGCCGATTGTTTTTGCCGGGATCACGAGTGTCACCGAGAAGCTGCGGGGATTAACCGCCCATAAGCCAGCGATGGGCAGCAAAGCCTCCTCAAATCCCTTAGAAAATCGTTCACGCAGCGGCAGATGGAAGGGGAAATTCACCGCTCGGACCATAACCGTGGAACTTTTTTTTGGTCGCTTTATACAACACCAATAATGATTATTATAATATTGGCATTTACATGGCACGTGCTTCAATGCCACAGCAGCTCCATCGGCATCTCCTCTGAATCAAGACAAAGGTCACCCCCCGGTGGCAGCTGTCCCTGCGCTGTGTACGGCAAGTGGGGGCACTGGGTCTACCAGTAGCGAGGGCAATGCGAGTGGCGAACGTAATCCAATTTGGGGGTGATTCGCCGGTAATGTTTTTGGTTTGTTTGAAGATTTGGACGAAAATTCGCCGTCAAACGGCGGCCCTCCTCGCTTCGAACGACGTCGGCGGGGAATCTCCACGGGCCACTGCGGACGAGGCTGGCGGCTTGGAGAGTCGGCGAGGCGCTGCTGGGCGCGACGCCGCTATAACGCAGCTTGCTGCTGGGAAGCTGGCATCGGCAGGGGGGACATCGTGCCTGCAGAGCTCGCGGCGACGCAGCCGCGTTACACGCGCGCAGCGATCGAAACATCGCCCGTGCGAGGATAAAGGTCACGCTACACAAAGACGAAGGTCCCCCGTACAGCCTTCACTGTTGGTGCAAGTGCTGTCGGGGCAAGCGAGTAGCGCCGATTCAGGCCGGCACGGGAGGTGGTGTGGTCAGCGCCACCGATGTGTCTCCAATGCTGATCAAGTTAACACGCAGGCGTTCTAACACACCGCACCAGACACACCTTTCAGGCTGTACGTTTGTATGCCGAACTTCGCTTATGCACCGTGCGTAGCCGACCGTGCTTATCGGAGGCTGAGTCGACCTAGGGGAGGCCGAGGATGGGTGTAAAAAAATTAAATTGTTTGCCACCGTTATTGATGACGAGCGGTGATGGAACTCGCGCCAGCGCTCCCCACATACGGGCAGATACATTCTTGCTTAGATGTATAAATACAAACATCCCCCGCATAGCCCGAACAGACATTCGGGGCAAGTGCTGTTAGCGAGTAGCACCGATGAAGGACGGCACGGCACACGAGGGAGGTTGGTGGCCAGCACCACGCTTGGCATACGCGCATACGCACACATGCACTCATATACAGACACAAATATTAAATAAAGTTGCCAAATAATATATATTTTTAGGAGCTTAGACCAGATCATTTCACTCGACATGATACCGCATATTGCGTCACTTGCTATAACTAAATTGGTCTGTGATTCCTGGGCTTGAAAGAATCCCACTTGCAATTACAACCCACTCATGGCAATGCATCTTTAAAGCCGCACACGTGAGAGAAATCAAAATGCGTAAATCACAATGCGTCTTAAACTCACCCCCATGAAGAGTGACAGGTTTTTTTTGGTTTAAATCCAGATTATTGAATCCAAAGCCAAAGGCGTAAAAACGAAATCAATACTCTATGAATTTTAAATCAATTGCAAATGTATTCTGTGTCCGATATTTTTCACTTTTATAATTGTATTTATTTCGTAAACAAATGCTACAAATTTGCCCTATCTTTCATATTTGCCTAGGAGAGTCGAACACGGAGTCTCCAGCTCGGTGCTGATTTGGGCGTTTGGTCAATTCTACATTTAAAGGTTGGAGTGTTTTTTAGGTGGAAGTGTATTGTACAAAATGGTTTCGTCACCATTATCACCGTCATCGTCATCAATGATAAGTTATCAGCCATTATCCATCCACTGCTGGATGAATGCCTTCGCAGTACGTATGCGAGTCGCAGGGGTTATTTTGACCATACTTCACCAGGCTAGTCAGTGCGGGTTGGTGACGGCGGGAAGACACAAATACCTTTTTCGCGTAGTACGCTTCAACAATGCTGCACTGTCCTCTGCTGATAACCACGCAGCCCCCTTGGCAGCAGCAGCAGCAGCCGATATCACCTGCAGTGATGGCCCATCCGAGCACTTCGCCAGGCTAAAGCCCTGCTTAGCTTCCCGAGATCTTACCAGCCGAGTGATAGGATCACAGCCATAAATAATCACGGTTCAATAAACACGTGTGCGTGTGCGCGCTAATCAGCATTGTAGAACACTGCACATTTTAACAGGTTTGGCTTTCGCGACCAATATTATCCATAATAGAGGGGTTCTTTTGGGGGGTTAGATCGCGTAAATATAAATTAACCAGGAACGGAATGGCACGTTCTGTTTATGTGACAAGCCTTACTAATCGGCTGTGTCGGGTGGTGGCGTGTTTAACGACACATTTAAATATTTACGCGATATAACCCCCCCAAGAAATCTCTGTTGTGGGTGTATCAAGTTGGAAGTTCAGTTATAAATTACGGGCCGCGGAGGGGGTTAATGAGTAATTCATTTTTGGCATTATGAGGAATAAATATATACGAATATAAATGTTTAAGTTTACAGAAATGCCAACCATGTGGAAAACAAACCCAAAGCAACAGACATTTTGTGCTCATCAAGTTGGTTACGAAAGTCACAATGCGGATTTGGGGTTCGGTAGAGTTGTGAATGCGCAGCCCCTGCAAGTGCCCACTCACGCCACTGCCAGAGGGCAGCTCTGGAGAGGCCCTCTGAAGAGCGTCAGCACAAGACGACCAACTCGTCCCGACCGGCCAGACGGCTCCATCAGAAGCGGTGGCGATGCCCCACACTTTACCCCACCACACGCAACCGAACTTGCACCCCCCCTCCCCCCACACCGATTGTTCGAACGCGCGGGAGGTGGAATCGAACCGGCGACCCTCTGGATACGCGACACACCGCCACTGTGACGGCAGCTGCAGTAGCAGCAGCAGCGACAGCAGTGTCCCACTGGGGCTCGTCGAGGTGGTGGTAAGGAAAGCCCTCTTGAATTTCTGTCAAGTGCTTCCCGATATTCTGCGGCCAGTCGAAAGTGTTTAGGGATTTACCCCCTGCTCACTCCCGATTGGCTGAAAACTAATTAGACAATAAGCCTCCTTACAATTGGACCACCTGCTTCCATCATTTGCACATTTTAAGAGAGACAACGATCCCCCGTATTGCCTGACGAGACTGTGAGCGAGCACCTTTGAAGGCTGGCACAGCACACGAGGGGGTGGGTGGCCAGCACCACGTCCGGCCGTCTTTGTCTGCCTAGTTGACACACCTAACCGGGTACTATATGTTTGATCACACTCGTGCACACACACACGTGCACTCTACTGCACGTGTGTGTGTGCGTGTGGCGGAGAGCCCCTGTAAGCGATTTTCAAATTCCAGAGTAAAACGCGGCCCAATCGACAATGTCAGCGAATAAAAGGTTTGCTTGATTTTAAAATGAAAAAAAACAAATCAATTGGCATATTTGTCCCATGACGTGAGAACGCGATGTTATTGGCTCTGTCGGGTCGGCGGTGAAGGGGATGCGTTTATGAGGCTCATTGTTTTGCAGCCATCAAAATGATGAAACAATAATGTCGGCTTTACACTTCGGCAGAAATACAGGGGGCGATAGGATGTTCAAACACCAACTGGTGTCTATTGAGGGTTTGAACATCTTAACACCTGTTTCAGAATCAGAATATTTATTTAGACTCGGAGGAATCCGATGAGCTATGAAGCTCTTTTTCACAGACGTGCACGAGTTTTCGCAGATATCCAGTCGTATTATAATTGGAGGGACAGAGATGAACATTTCCATTACACACGACAGGACGAATCTAACCAAAAAACAAGCAAACAATTATCAACCGCAGAAATATTGCCTGCGAATGAAAGTACACGGGCTTGGGGAGGACACATCGTTGGCAGGGATGAAGTGGAGTGGACGATACGGGTGACAGAATGGGACACATCCACGGATACGGAGCGAATGAGATCCGTTGGCTTTCGCGACCAATATCATCATCCATAACACAGGTTTCGTTTTTGGTTAGATGGCGTGAAGAAAAATGTGTCGTTAAAACCGCCACCACCCGACACAGCCAATTAGTAAGGGTTGTCACGTAAACAGAACGTTCCAAATCCGGCTGTCGCCTGATGAAGCTAGTTGTAATTACTGGCGAAACGTCGTACTCAGATTTAAAATGTGGCTTGGCTCTCCAGCACACCGGTGTAATGTGCTAGTGACGAATTGTCCACGTTCTGTTTACGTGACAACCCTTACTAGTTGGCTGTGTCGGGTGGTGGCGGGTCTTAACGACACATTTATATATTTACGCGATCTAACCCCACAAAGCCTGTGTTGTGGACGAATGAGATCCGTCACGTGCAGCGGTGAGTGAGAGACGGGCTCGCGGCATCGCGAAGGCTGCGCGAAACGTGGGCAGCATACGGAGGATTTCATCTAACTGTGGATGGAGCATGGCTCAGGGGTCGTGCACAAGACTAGGACTCACGAAACACCTCCGATTAGCACGGTTGGCAACGTGCGGTGCGAAAGAAGTTCAACATACATACATGTCCGTACGTTCAATGATCTGGAGGTAAAAAAAACCTATATATTGTATATTTTTTTAAGGGATTTGTTAACCTTTCCTATACTTTCCACTCCGATCGTGTTTTATGTATTTCTTGTTGTCACGTCCTGACCCCTTGCCCCTTCACTGTGCATCTGTGAAAAAGAGCTTCATCGCTCATCGGATTCCTCCTGCATTATAAATAAAGATTCTGATTGAGGCGACAGTTTCGTGCAAATGGCCCTTTCTCATCGCATGATGGGACTATGGCCCAACACATCACCTAGTCCAGTGTACACATGGCATTCCTTCTCTGCGCCTACAGAGAACGGGGCCATGCCTGAGAATCAGAAACATAACTCATACCCAGGCGGAGCTTTGTTTAAAGAGAGCTCGCGGAAAATAAACCCCCGCTGCTGATATCTGCAGCGATTGCCCTGCCTTGTCATTCCATGTCTGCTCTAAGCCCCTTCGCTGTCCACTCAGCATATGCCCTCTTCCTCCCTCCCTCCCTTGCACCCCCAGCCATGATGACACACTGGTCAACAACTTCGACACGGGACAGGTGTCTGAGAGCCGGTGACATATGGAGGACACAGGGGCCATAAACATCGCGACCTCGGCTCCGTGGAGGCAAAGTGTCTTTATGCAAGACGCTGCGCGGAATTCCACTTGACGGATTTGCCCGGAGATTGGTTTGCATCTCTCCCATCCCTCCCTCCCTCCCTCCCTCTCATCCCTCCCTCCCTCCCTCCCATCCCTCCTTCAACCTCTGCGCGCTTTGTCCGCGGCCGGCACTTCTGAAGACCCCTCCCGAATGGCCACAATGGCCGTTTTTGTGTGTCCAAATCCAACACCAGCAGATGGGAATTATGTTTGAGAGAGAGCGAGAGAGACGCACACAATGCCGGCGAATTGTCGCAAGCGGGCATTCGTCGACTTCATCATCATCGTCGTCATCAGCAGTAGTATCTTCCCTCGCTTATGTTCCATCCACTGCTGGATGAAGGCCTCTTTCCCGATTGTAAAAGCAAAATAGACCTGAAAAAGGTTGCCAAATGTCCCGCATTGGCCAGGAGTCCCCGTGGGCTCGGAAAATCTGTCCCAGGGTCTCCCCCCCCCCCCCGCCTATCAATCAGTATTTTATCACGAGTTTTAAATATTCTGACCACATGCTCGACTCAAAGGGCGGTGCTACCTGAGCAGTCGGCGTGGCTACCTGAGAGCTGTGGGTGGAGTTAACTGAACAGTGGGCGGAGGCTACCAGCGCAGTGGGCGGAGCTAACGGGATAAGTGGGCAGGGCCTGTGAGCAGTAGGCGGAGCCAATTTACAAGCGCAGCGAAATCTGCTTTCTCTCTCTCTCTCTGGCATCCTCCTGACTCCCTCCGTGCTCCCAACCCGCCACCGGATCTCTCCGCAGCTCCACCCAGGAGCAACTCTCGACACCCGAGAGAGTCAGGACCATTGCGTCGTTTCCTCGTATCTGCACGCAGAGATCCCGCATTGAGCCCACGCCATCTGCGGAGGCGAACGCAGGGAGGACAGTACGGAACACGAGGAGGTGGTGGTGTGACTAGCGCCAAAGGCAAATATCCCCCGTATAGCCTTAACAGACTGTTGGGGCAAGTGCTGCTACCGAGTAGCACCGATGAAGGCCGAAATGGTACGCAAGGGGGTGGGTGGCCAGCACCACGCACGGCCACATTTGTCTCCCCCTGTGACGATGTTTACACCACGCCAGGTACTCATTTGAGGCTGAGTCGACCTAGGGGAGGCCCAGGATCGGTTCAGATAATTGTCACCGGTGTTGGCCGTGAGCGGGAATCGAACTCGGTTCGCCGGGTTCAAAGCGCGTCACAAAAAGTGAGACCCCCCCTCAAATGTGACGTCACAGAGCTCTGCCCCCCCCCCAAAATTTTTTTAACATGGTTCAAATCGCTTTCAGCTATTGTCATTGTAGTGCGTATTTAATGTGGCGCTGCACTCTGATGTTGTAGGAGAAAACAATTATAAAAAAGTATATTTAATTATGTTGAACGTGTTGTATATATTTATTTAAAGTTGCGCATTTTTATGTGACGTCACATTTCTCAACCCCCCCCCCTCGTCGTCACACATCGTCACAAATGTCTGACCCCCCCCCGCCCTAGGTGCGTGACGTCATTGGCCTTGTCTCGAACCGGTGTTAGAGCATAACAAAAGAATCCCTTAAAAGGTGAACAACGTATGCTCATCCTGTATGTTGAACTTCTTTCGCACCGTACGTAGCCAAGTGTTAATCGGAGGCGCGGGCAACAGCACCAAACACAGTGCAAATAGCAAACCATTAAATGGCTCGGGTTGAGCAGTGTGGTTAATGCAGACTTGATGATGCCTTGCAATTAGGTGTCTAATTACTGCTTGAACATCTCTACACCTGCTGTATTTTTGCTGCGAGGGGCTTTAAGCTCATTGTTTTCATGTGTTTGCAAATATCATGCAAATGTGGATCAACATGCACGTAAGTGTGCATGTAAGTGTATTGGGCGTGCATAGCACACACCTGTCAACCCCTTATCAGTGCCCTACCTTATTACAGACCAATTCAGACCTTATTGGTCACCCCCTCTGTCGGCCAGGGTCTTTGGGGAGGTCTGGACCGTATACCCAACGCACCCATTGCAGCTGCATGAGCCACGGTCCTAAACCTCGCCAATGTCTCCTCAACATCAGGAGAAGCGGGGGACGATGCCAAGCCCAGCCGCAAGCGATGATGAAATTCACGCTTGCAACTTGTATCAGCTAGCTGAGACCAGGCCACTATGGGTTTGAATGGGGTCCTGGGTGTACACCCATCACCGGACTGGAAGAATGGCAGGCGCATCTTACAGATGACAAGTCGATGGTTAGTGGGCGGATCAGTTTCACGGTAGGTCCTGGTGTCAAGGACATGGGCCCACATCCGCTGTTCCGTCATTATGTAGTCCAGCAGATGTTCCTGCTTGTACCCAGCATGCATCCATGATGTGTGGATGCGTTGATGCCAGAACAGCATGTTGATAATTACAAGCTCATGGGCTAAACAAAAATCTAGCAGCCTCCGACCGTTGTTATTGAGCTGATCTGGCCCATGCCTTCCAATCACTCCAGACCAGGTGCCAGCATCATGACCAACTCAAGCATTGAAGTCGCCCAACAAGATGACTCTATCGCGAGGGGCCACGTTAGCTAGCACCTGTGACAGGAGGTTATAGAAGGCATCTGACTCATCGGCCTTACCTGCATCCCTCCACGGATGTTCGTCTTCGGTGGGGGCATAAGTAACCAGAACCACCACTCCTCGCCTCTGGTTGATGGGAAGGCGAGCCCAAAGTTGGGGCTTACAGCTTCCGACACCTCACCGCCACGCTCCCACACCCCCTTCATTATTTTGTTCAGAAGAAGAGCCACTCCCTGTTGTTTGGCAGTCTCTTGCCCCGAGTAGAGGACTGTCCACCCCTCATAGTGGCGGAAGCCAGAGCCGGTCTACCGGACCTCCTGAATACCACAAAGATCCAGACGGTACCGGTCCAGCTTCCGACAGAGGAGTGGCAGCCTCTCCTACGCAGTGTGTTCGAACATTCCACGTGGCCACCTGCAGTGGTGTTTTGTTATTTCTGGAGGAACCCCGAGGGCAAAGATTCAATCTCCTGGCTCTGCCAAATGTTTTTTTTTCCAGAAGATATCATGGACGCCTGTCCCCCCCGGGGCCTCCGATACAAGCTTAATTAGATTTATTTTCCGTGGTATCGTGGTAATTTATTTGATGGTGGAGGGATTACCAGCCCCTCGCACCCTTCCAGAGCCCCCATTTGGCCGTTATGGTGGCTACAAACGCCATGAAGGGAATGGCCAATAGAAAGTGGCCCTCCCCCCAGGGCACTGCTCACCACAGCTTTGCCGTCCGGCACCAACGAAGAGGTATGGGTTGTTTTTGCCAGACTAGCACACTCACCCACACACTTACTCATCCACACTCTCATACCTATCAACCCCTTATCTGTGCCCTACCTTATTACAGACCAATTCAGACCTCATTGGTCACCCCGTGCCCCTTATAAATCTCAACGTTCATCCTACAAAGTCTCATCACAAGGGAGAAACACAAACAGACAATTACCACTAGTACACTCACCACCTGTACACTCAATAGACAAAACACAATTTGCCCGTATAGAAGTGGCTGTACGCCGTATGGACCTGAAAGCTCAATTTCCCTGTACAACGAATACGGGGTGGCAAACCGTATTGGTTGACAGCGATGTTAATACGCGTATGTGTGTAACGCCAATCCACTGCTGGATGAAGGGCCTTCCTCACGCCGTTGCGGGTCTTGTTTGACCATACTTCACCACGCCGGTCAGTGCTGCTTGGTGAACGCGGGGAGCATAGATGTGGCAACCATATGGGTTGTGCTGCGGTGTGTCATTGCATATGCAGGGGTGTATTTGTGTGCATTATGAACGCATTTGAGTACTGTATGCAATGTTTGTGTACCGTACATATTATGTACACAGTATACATATTACGCGTGTAAAAGTTACATTTGCATTGTGAATGCAATCTTAATGTCCGTGTATATTTGTACGCATATGGAGACTTCAGATATAAGCTGTACACTCTATATAAACAAAGGCAAAGATCGCATGTGTAGGCTTTAGCAGACTGTGTTGGGGCAAGTGCTGTCGGCATGCGCCTACGAACAATACACTTACAATTTTACATCGCGTCTTTAACGTCATTGCCTCTCACAACGCTTACGCTCCGAAAAGGAGACTATAGGGGGGTGGGTGACCAACATCACGCCCGACCGCCTTTGTATCCCCAGTGCTGATGTTTAATCACCACACCAGGTACTCATTTATGGTTGTGTCGAACTAGGGGAGGCCCAGGACCGGTCAAGTATTCGCCACTGTGATTGGGTCGTGAGCGGGAATCGAACTCAGGTGGTCAGGTTCATAGCGCAGCGTGCTTACCACTACTGCCCCACCGCTCCCCACGATATACATGGACTGAATATATACACACACACATGCAAAGAAATGGTTTATTTTTTATTATTAGTTTGAAACATAAATCTTTGTACCGGTGGCTGCATCATGGGCAGAGGAGTCAAGGATGGAATGCACGGGGCAAAGATAAAGGAACGGGAGAGTGCAGGGACAGGAAGGGGAATACGAGGAAGAGGATTGGAAAAGGAGTGGAGAAACGGGAGCACAGGGTGAGGAGAGGCGAGGAGGTAGAGGCTGCATCAGGGTCTCGACCCTGCTGCTGTGCTGCACATAGGAGGAGCGGAGTGTGTTTTCACAGTGGGCGGGGAGAGGGGAGGGGTATCAGAGTGGGGGTGGCCACGCACAGGAGTCACGTGGTTTACTGGAGGCTTGAGCTAATTTAGATAGGGATGT
>CM025673.2:6974122-6992034 GCA_014621495.2 Entosphenus tridentatus
TGAGTGATCGCGTGACTAGTTGATGGAGTGTGCGATGTGAGAGTGGTTGATTGAGTGAGTGGGTGTGTGTTTGAGTGAGTGTGTGTTTGAGTGAGCGAGTGTGTGTGTGTGGGTGCGGTGGTGGTTCCACACAGTGCAGACTAAGACAACGCAGTCCGGTAGACCGAGAAAGGCCTCCCCAAGCCGCACTGGCGTCCCACGCCACACACAGGCACCACGCATCAACGCAGCACACACTTACACATCGCTAAATACATGCAAAAACACACACACACGCGCGTGTGAATGTATGGGTGATGCTACTGTGGATAATGATGAGGATGTGTGTGACGATACTGCGGTTAATGTTGCTGTATGTGAGTATGACTGCATGAGATGATGATGAGGGTATTGATGATGACACCCGCAGTGTTAACCTGGGCGGACGCGTGGTCCGAACCGCGGACCACTGCAGACACGGCCAACATCATCTGCTGGTGCGTATTTTTTTTCTCCTCGACTATCATCTTACTCACAACTTTGTACTGACACGGTCATTGTTATTGTAATTATACCTGCGTGTGTAACTACATGTGCACACACAGACACACACACACGTGCGTGTGTGAATGCATGATCGCGAGAGAGGGTGTGTGTTTGTGCAGAGTTCCTATAGAAACAAAGCGGAGAAAGAACCGCTTTCTGTATCCTTGTAACGATTGCTTTATTCCTATTCTAATGCCGGTCCTCTCTATTCAATATACATTACAAGGGCTTGTGTAGCAGAAGTGGAGAGAGGAGGAGGATGGGGGGAGTGAGAGGGGCTGGTGAGAGAGGTAAAAGATAGAGATACACACACACGCTGATAGATACACACACACACGTAGACACACACACACTGATATATACACACACACACACTGATAGATATACACACACATACACGTAGACACACGCACGCACGCACACACAAGCGAACATACTCACCAGGCACACACACACACTGGACATCTGTAAAAAAAGAGCTTTATGGCTCATCGGATTCCTCCACTATAAATAAAGATTCTGATTCTGACATGCAGACTCGCAACAACCAGTGGCGGCGACGTCGCCACGGCGCTTGTGCCAGGCTAGGTGCACTTTGAGGCCGTCAAGTGCAGTGTTGAGAGCTCGCTGCTGGCAGGAGGAGGTCACGGGACAGACCCAGGTGGTGCCATGGGTTGACCGACTGAGACGACGGGCAGACTCGCATTACACATGAGCACAGACACGCGCATACAAAATGAACGACACACACACACGTTGACACATATTATAGATGCCCCCTATAGCCTTTAACAGACCGTTGGGGCAAAGTGCTGTTGTGGGCGAGCACAGGGTGAGCTACCAGTAGCATGCCCGGCCGCCTTTGTCTCTCCAATGCTGATGTTTACACACCGCAGAACAGGTTCTAATTTACGGCTGAGTCGACCGCTGATCCACTGCAAACGCATCGTACACGGGCGTGCACACGAATCACACCGATTCACAGACACCCCCACAAACCCACACGCAGGCAAACATAGCCACACGTGATCCACTCCCACTGATATATACCGGGCTTAAAATAGCCTTATTTGAGACTGTCTGAGCAAGTTAGCGAGCACCTATAAAGGCCGGAACGGTACACGCCCGGCCGCCTATGTCTCCCGGCATAACGATGTTTACGCATCGCACCAGGTACCGGGAATTGCACTCGGTATCCGGTTTCGCAGCGAAGCGCGCAAACCGCTACACTACCGCTCCCCACTGACACACACAAAACACAAAGATCCCCCGTATTGCCTTAACAGACTGTAGGGACAAGTGCTGTTAGCGAGCACCTATAAAGGCCGGAACGGTACACGAGGGGGTCGGTGGCCAGCACCACGCCCGACCGCCTTTGTCTCCCATTGGCGATGTTTACACACCGCACTGAGTACTCATTTGAGGCTGAGTCGACCTAGGGGAGGCCCAGGACCGGTTCAGATAATCGTCACTGGTGTTGGCCGTGAGCGGGAATCGAACCCGGGTCGCCGGGTTTATAGCGCAGCGCGCTACCGCTACACTACCGCTCCCCACACACACACGCACACATACCGACACACGCATGTTCCGAACCGTACACACGCACACACAAACATAGCAACACAACCACACACCTAACTCAGCTCTACCCCCATGCACATGAGTCAAAGGTCCCCCGTATAGCCTTAACAGACTGTTGGGGCAAGTGCTGTTATAGCGAGCAGCACCCTGTGAAGGCCGGCACGGCACACGAGGGGTTGGTAGCCAGCACAATTATAAAGATTCCCCGTATAGCCTCCATAAACTGTTGCGGCAAGTGCCAGGTCCATGCACAAAGACACACACACGGATTGCGTGCGTGCGTGTGTAGCAGTTTGCGTGCTGCACTACGAACCCGGCGACCCGAGTTCGATTCCCGCTCACGGCCACTAAATACCGGTGACGATTATCTGAACCAGTTCTGGGTCTCGCCTAGGTAGACTCAGCCTAAAAAAATAATCCCCGATGCTGTGTGTAGTAAATATCGCCACTGGGGGGAGACAAAGGCGGTCCGGGTGTGGTTGTCGCCGTCACCACCTCGTGTGCCGCCCGGGCCTTCATAGGTGGCTGCTCGCTCACGTCAACTTGCCCCAACAGTCTGTGGAGGCTACACGGTGGGTGGGGGGGGGCCTTTGCCTTTGTGTCTATAGAGGCTGGATGCTGGCTGCTGGCTGGATCGCTTTCAAAGGCGCTGCGCGGCACAATGGGAACTCTGCGTTGCCTCCCTCTGCTCATCGCTGACCGCTACTCCATTAGGCGGTGGAGGCGCACATTCGGCGCTTTAAGAGTGGGGGGGGGGATTAGGAATCCGCGCTCTAAGCGACCATAATTGGATTGCGCTATGTAGCTGGGTTCCAACCACAAAGACAATGATCCACCCCCACTCCCCCCCCTCCCTCCCCCGTGTTGCAGACTGTTGGGGACAAATGCTGTCGTGAGTAAGCGGCGAGTAGCAACCTACGAAGGCCGGCTCTGGTACTTAACACGAATGGGGTGGGAGTGGTGGTCAATGCCACGACCGCCCGCCGCCCGGCCGCCTTTGTCTTCCCAGTGGGTGATGTTTTTGCACACCACGCCGGGTGTGCGCATTTTGAGGCCGTGTCGACCTGGCCGAGGTCCCAGGACCGGTTCAGATAATCAATCGTCACCGGTTTTGGCCGTGAGCGGGAATCGAACTTTTGGTTCGTAGCGCAGGGCGCTCGACACGCGCACGCAGACATACAGATGGACGAAGACAAAGATGACACGGGTAGCCTTCACAGACTGTTAGGGCAAGTGCCGTTATAGCGAGCATCACCTGCTAAAGCCGGCGTGGCGAGCGAGGCTGTGTGTGTAGGTGCGTGGGCCACGCCCGGCCGCCTTTGTATCCCTTACCCCAGTACCCGATGTTTACATTCTCCCGTTCCCTCCCTCCTCCCTGTCTCCCTCCGAGTGGGAGCTCCCTCGGCCAGCAACAGTTGGCGTGAGAAAGCAATTGCAGGGGCTGCGCTTTTGCGTCGTTTGTTTCGTTGTAACAGAGGGACGAGAGCGGTGACGTCACGGCTACCGCCGTGACGTGTGTTCGGTAGCTCGTGACAATCACGTTAATTATTATTTGTACGTTTTAAAAATAATAATAATTTAACTAAACACGGTTACCGGTTCGTGACTTTCGGAACCGATAATTAATCATTTACGATAGCCGCTTGTCGTTTGGACAACTTCTAATTTAAAAAGGTATATAACATAAAGACGTTTCGGGGAATAGCCCTTCCTCATATCACGCAACTAAATAGCGAATAATATACATATACACACAGACACGCGACAACACAAATACGTACACTGCTACACACGTGTAAACATGCACACATACACAGAGACAGGCGAATATATCATAGGTCTATACAAAGACCAAGATACCACCTGTAGCATGAACAGACTGTTGGGGCAAGTGCTGCTCGCGATAAACTACGTATAATATACACATATACATATTCACTCACAACAAAAACACACGGTGATATATATATACATACACATTCAGATAGTGATATTTACAATGTATATGTACACAGATACTTCACACACACACCACACCACGGTGACTGTGTAGAGATCGGCACAAACACACAATTATATACGCACACGCTGACACGATATACACACACATTATGTTCTGTAACTACTACATTAGCAGGTGGGGCACAAGCAACGTTATCAACAACTCAACACATTCGTCAGCAACACTGCGCGTGTGTGGCCTTAAAAGGGACTGATATGAAAGCCGACGTTTCGGGCAATGGCCCTTCGTCACAGCGCGTGAATGGAGGGGGCCGGAAGAGCGATACGAGTGGAGACTGCCGTTACACGGTGGGGCATTATGAGGATTATCTCTGAAGATTGGGATGCGGCTTGACGATTTTTCGCACCCGTGGCTCACGCCCGCAGCCCGAGCGAGAGGTGAATACTCGATGCGGTGTGCCGGTTGCCACAAAAGACAAAGATCCCCCGTATAGCCTGCAACAGACTGTTGGGGCAAGTGCTGTTAGCGAGGAGCACCTGTGAAGGCCGGCACGACGCACGAGGGGGTGGGTGGCCAACACCACGCCCGGCCGCCTTTGTCTCTCTAGTGGCGATGTTTACTACACACCGCACCAGGTACTCATTTGAGGCTGAGTCGACCTAAAATACAAAGACACGTACACACAGACTAATATATGCACACGCACGAACGTATACATATTACCACTCGCTAATAAAACAAATTCCTATACAGACTAAAATATAAAAATATACAAACACGCACACGTGCATATCACAGCGGACACGCGGAAAATGTAAATATATATATACACACACACACACTCGGGTTGTTAAACGACAACTGTTAAACGGATGAACCGGTAACCGTTTTCATAATGAATACGTGGAATTTTAGTGATGCACACGCGGGATTGGCACGCGCGAACGGACAAACGGCAGCAGAAAGCACCTCGTGGCGCACTGGGGTCTTTATCAGTTAAAAAGGTTAATGAAACTAAAACTTTGCGTGTGTTACTTGACATTTACATATGCGCGTCAAACCGGTAACCGTTTGGAACCGGTTTTTAATTCCGGTAACCGGAAATGAAATGCAAATTGTCCAACGGTATAACCCAAATACATATAGACATCGAAACAAGCACACACAGATAGCCTTAACAGGCTGTTGGGGCAAGTGCTTGTCAGTTAGTAGCACCTATGACGGCCGGCACGGTACACGAGGTGGTGGGTGGGTGACTAGCACCACGCCCGACCGCCTTTGTCTCCCTAGTGGCAAGGTGTTTAGACGCCACACCAGATGCTTATTTGAGGCTGAGTCGACCTAGGCGAGGCCCAGAACCGGTTCAGATAATGGTCACCGGTGTGACCATCGAACTCGGGTTGCCGGGTTCGTGACGCAGTGCGCTAACCGCTGCACCACCGCTCCCCACAATACACTCATTCACACGCACGCACAACAACTTGTTTTGCACGGACAAACTGTTCGTGTAAGTGCAACAACAACCGCCGTCCTTCACCACTAAGTGGCGGATGACATCACCACGGTGTTTGTGCCAGGCTACGTGCGCTTTGAGGCCACGTGCAGTGTCGAAATCTCGCTGACAGTTCACAGGGCAGACCCAGGTGCCATGGGTTGACTGACTGAGATGGCTGGCGATGCACCACCTGTACCCCTCCCCCTATTGTGCGAACTGGCTGTGTTTTAGCCACCCGGCGCTCCACTCGTTGTTGTGAGCGTCGCTTCTCTGCCCCCTCCGCTGTTGTTGGGGGGCGACTGCCTCCAACTGCCCAGCAGCGTCCTTCACGAGCCTCCTCCTCCACAAGGGGCCGATCCTGACACCGCTGCTACCGGTCATCGTCAAGTCCACCCAGCTCCACATCCTCCTGCACCACATCAGCCCCATCTCTTCTCCAGCCCGTGCCTCGCCCGTTTAACCCCCCCCCCTCTATCTGGCTAAACAGAAGCTGGTGTGGGCATGCGGGCTACCGTCGGAGTGCATGCACACACACACACACGTGGCATTCATTCCTTCATTGACACGTGCACACCATTTGTTATGAACAGACTGTGGGGCAAATACATTCGGTATACATTTCATGTTAGAGAGCTCCTATTAAAGCCAGCACCGGCGCGTATGGTAGGGCCTTGGGGTGGTCAAAGCTATTCCCGATCCGCCTGCCGCCCTCTGTCTATTTTCTCACACGGGATATCTAAGTTTTCCGCGTTCCTATTACCTACGACTCCCCTTATCCGCGACAGCTGTGTGGTCCGCTACTACGAAGTTTATCCGCCGCTCCATTTCATATTATCCACGATTATCCGAGGGTAAATGGTCGTTACGTCATTACTCATTTTATCCGCGATTTAAAAAAAAAACATTTCCACCGCGGTTGAGTCGCGATATCAGGAATATCCTAATCCGCGCTATTGACTTCCCCACATCACCGCGAATTATACGAGTCTTGCGGTATTCGTTTAGTTATTTAAATGCGGTATTAAAGCTAATTAATCGCACTGCAATATTTGCTACTTACGTCCGCATAAAGGCAACCGCGCCTATACTCTACATACTTAACGTATGTAACGCATGATACCCATGTTGCAGGCATGTGCAGCAGCGTGAAAGTTGTCCCGCGTATTAGTGGCCGTGAGCGGGAATCGAACTCGGGTAGTCTGGTTCGTAGTGCAGCGCGAAAACTGCTACACACACACACACACGCGCGCAATCCGTGTGTGTGTGTCTGTGTGCATGGACCTGGCACTTGGCTGTCAATGGCTCGACTCTCCGACTCGTGCGTGCATGGTGGCAGCAGCAATGAGTTCAGGATCTCCATACCATTGCCAAGGTCTGCTGCTGCTGCTGCTGTTGCTGCTGCTGCTGCTGTTGCTGCTGCTGCTGCTGTTGCTGCTGCTGCTGCTGCTAGCCACGACGAGATGGTTTTAGCAGAGAGAGAGAGAGAGTGAGTGTCGTGTCCGCTGTTCCTCTTCGGCTGAAGGAGCGCAGTTGGGACGACAGTGCTGTGCCTTGTATTTTATGTATATATATATCTATGGGGTTTCATAGGTTTATGATGTCGTCCTTGGTTTGGCTTGCATGACCACAATCGCCCTGCAGTTGCGCGTATTTTAATGTATATCTATGTACGTATGTGAGTCTCTTTGTATCTTGCTGGGGTTTATGGGTCTATATGTATCCCTCCCTACGTGCCTATATGGGTTGACCATACGACGTGGTCCGTAGTTTGGGTTGCATGGCCACGATCGCACGGCTGTGGCTCCTCGTCTTTAAATGTTTCCACTCAACGAACGAGACGCGGTGCAGCATCGGCCTGCCCGGTGATGTTCTGACGACGCGGTTGATGGTTCCACCACCAGTGTGTGCCTTGCAGTAGCAGGGGGAGGAATGTCAAAGCCATCAGGATGAGGTGGTGGTGCGATGGTCTATATACACAATACACGGGCTATTTACAGATATCACACACATTTAAAATACATACAGGATACCCACACCATTGGCATTATTGGCACGCAGATATGCAGTATAGGGGGAGCGGTGGCGCACTGGTTAGCGCACTGCGCTACGGACCGGCCATCTGAGTTCGATTCGCGGCCACGGCTAATATTTGTGGCGAGTGATATCTGAACCGGCCAAGCGTCCAGCCACCCACGCACGCAGCCCCCTATCAACGTCACGAACCCGCACTGACCAGTAAGGTGAAGCATGTCAAACACCGCTTGCCTCCCCTCCCCCTCCTAACCCCCATCCATCCCCAGATATTGCCTACACGGCTAACATCAGTGGCGAGTGATACCTTGAATCGTTTGTTTATTCTCGCCGTGGGCTTCTCTCACCTTCCCCAGCCCGCATTACGCTGACCAGAGTGGTGAAGTATGTTTGCCAAACAACCCCTATGGCCCACATGGCGTGGGGCTGGCCTTCATCCAGCAGTGGATTGGCCCAGGCCTTAGTCACAATGTTGGCCGGGTCCTGCCGTAGAGGTTTAGAATTTAAATTCGTGCACAACCTATGCTAACTGATGTTGAATTACATATATATGTGTGTATACGTTAACACACACAAACATATATATACACACAAATGGTCAATTCAGCCTTAAATGAGTTATTGGCGCGGTGTGTAATACACACCGTCACTTCGGGAGACAAAGGCGGCCGACCGTGGTGCTGACTCCCCCCCTCCCCTCTCCCTCGTGTGCCGTCCCAGCCTCGACAGCTGCTCGCTAGCATCACTTTCCCCAACAGTCTGTCAAGGCGACACGCGCGGAGTTTTGTTTTTTGTCTTTACGAACAATCGTTGAGTGGTGGCGCAGTTGTAGCGGCACCGTGAACTATGAACCCTGCCCGCCCGAGTTCGATTCCCCGAGCACGGCTATAATCAGCGGCGAGGTGATAACCGAGCCGATCCTGAGCCCCATAACAACCCGATTCCAATTCACGCACCCAACGCTGACCAGCGAGGTGAAGTATGGTCAAACAAACGCTCGTGGTGGGGAGACTCATCCAGCAGTGGATTCACAATTTACGGATACAAAAACTAGACGCACACACGTAGACTCCGCGGCGCACACACACACAAAGACAAAGATCCCCGTATAGCCTGGACATGCTTGTGGGGTAATTTCTGTTCGCAAGCACTTCTACGCACACGTAAATTCACACCGCGCGCACCAATACACAGACGTAGAAATACACCACGTGACGGGGTGGGTGGCCAGCACCACGCCCGCCCGCCTTTGTCTCCCCAGTGCTGACGTTTACACTCTACCAGGTACCCTTTTGAGGCCGAGTCGACCTAGGGGCCACCCAGGATCGTTTTATGTTTTTAGAAATCCGTCACCGATGGTGCGGCCGTGAGCAGAAATGGAACTCGGGATGCCGGGTTCGTAGCGTAGCGCGCTAACCGCTGCGCCACCGCTCTTAACTTGACACACACGATAAGCAGTATGCACGCTCCACCCCAACACGCATCTTGCTACATACGTTATATACACACACACTGGACCCCTGGACATTTCTAGAACACGCATAATTCTAGTCGCCAAGCTTTATTAAAAAAAACATATCATAATTGTTACGGCTCGAGTCGCCTGTCTGGATGACTTAGAGTGAAGGATGTATCGGCGTAATGCACTAGAGCGTGTGCATGGTACGCGTATCCTTCATTAATAATATACAACAATAATAATCCTACGTTACCATACACCTATGTTCCTGTGATCACTTGCATAAAGGGTTACACAACACAGAGATCCGTGGGTTCATTGTTGTTGTCAGCTGTGGTGGTGTGTGATTCATGATCTAGCAACTGCTGGATGAAGGCCTCCCCATGCCGTCGACCTTTCAAAATGGTCCCGCGATGTCACAAGCCACGTGGCTTCTCCCGCGATTCCATCGCTCCATCACATTAAAAAAAAGCGTACACGTGCGACTTATCCGAGAACTCGTACCAAAAGTAATTCCCGCTCCGTCCGCACTGCCACGGCATAAATGAAGCCCAGATTTAATCCCGAATGTATAATTTCGCATTGTAATCGCATAATCGCTTTGCTATTACCACCACCACCACCACCCACCATCATCGTAATGACCAATGTCAAGCATCCTACAGCTGTGTTCTACACGGCGTACTGTTTGGAAGACGGTGGCGCAGTACACGCGTGTGCACATACGCCGTGGGGAGTAGTGGCGCAGTGGTTAGCGCGTCGCACTCGTACCTAAATACTAACATCAGTGGCGAGCGATATCCAAAGCGGTGGTTGATTTCGAAAATAAAAATTTGAGCAGGGTTAGGGTCAGGTAACAAAAATATAAACTAAAACCGCAATGACTGTAACAGATGCGGTATCAGGAAGCCTGTATCCAGCAGTGGATAGAAACTGACTGCAACAGACACAATGTAACATTGAAACAATGCCGCGAAATTATCGTAGATTTTTTACGGTTAATATTTTTTTTGCACGTTTTTTTTTACACCCCCCACATATTTAATTTAACTATTTCGTGATGCGATTTATATATATGTGTGTGTGTGTACTTGTCCAAAAACACTGCTGTTGTGTTTGTTGTTGTCGTCTGTTCATTGACTTTAGGCGTCGCGTTCGCATTTAGCAAAGCCATGATTTACAACCCCGCGATTGATACCACCTCCCTCCCAAAAAAAAATAACAACAAACACAATTTGCGATCGTCGCACGAAACACTTCCGCACACGTGTTTGTTTCCTCTCATGTGCTATGAAGAAGGGCCCTAACCCGAAACGTCGCCTATTAAATATAGTTGCTTTTTTAACGCCACACACACACAGTTGTTGTTATTGACAAATGTGCCGAGTTGTTTCGTTAGACTGCGCTTTCGCGTCACCGCCAATAGAGCAGCATCATCGCCACCGTCAGAGAGTTCTCTAATATTCAAGACGCCAATCGTGCGGATTGTTACTCGCCGCTCGGCGTTTTCGGTGCATTTTGGGGGAAGGGGGGGGTCAGTGCTCAATGCTCAGCCGCCCCGCACCATCCACAATCCTTTCAACATATGCTACAAATTACACACATGTGCATTTCAACTCTGGATCACATCCTTTACATGTAACGTGATATATATCGTGCAAATTTGTACCAATTAATTTGCATGCGGTACGTGTGTTGTACTCCTGATCGCACCGTAGGTAGCCAACATTGCTTCATCGGAGGTGCGCAAAAAAATCTAACGAATTTTATTGTTAAATAAATAAAAGGTACATGTTAAATTAACGTACTGGATATGCTGAGCAGCTTTTTTTAATAATTAAATTGTTACGTGGATTTCTGACGGGACGGTCGAACGGGCAGATGGCACCATAGAATCCGCTGGCGCGTGCAGTCGCGCTCAGTAAATTATTGACATCACGCAACTGCGGGAGGAGACCTTCATCCAGCAGTGGATTGAGAATGGCTGTCGATGAATTAAATAATTATTCATGAATGCGTTACCGGCACCGCCGATTCGCACGGCCACGTTTATGTTTCGGTGCGAAAGACGTTCAACATGCATACATAATAATAAACACGGAAATAAAGACGTTTTGTCCAATTCCTAAAGATTCATTGAAGCATGATATCAGTAGAGACATCATCATCATCAGCAGCAGCAGCAGCAGCCATGGTCTATCAACTGCTAGACAAAGGCCTCCCCGTGCCATCCCGATCTGGCTCCTCCTGCGCCGTCTCCGCCGTGTTCGGGCGCGATTTTTCACTCTTTTGACTGCAGTCCCATCACCGGCCTCGGCCATCAACTTTGATCCCCTCCCCTCCCCCTGCTATGAGACAGCGAATGCTCTCGGCCGAACCCACGTGTACATTTCTTGACGGTCAATCACGATGCCGCAGATTTGCGCGCCTTTCATAAATCAATGTGCTCCCATTTGTAGGCTTTGGAGAGCACGTTTCATCCATCAGTGGATTGATCATAGCTACTGCTGCTGCTGGCGATTGCAATGGCAATAAAAAACCACGGACAATGTCAGTTCCCGTACATTCACACGCAAAAAAAGGCAAAGATCCCCCATATAGAATGTGAACAGACTGTTGGGGTGAGTGCAGTTAGTGAGCCCCTATGCGGGCGAGTGGCCAAACACCACGCCCGGCCGCCTTTGTCTCCCCGTGCTAATATTTGCACACCACGGCAGGTGCTCGTTCATGGCAGAGTCGATCTCAGCGGAGTGATCGGACTGGAATCAAACGTCGGTTGTGAGCGTAAGTCGAACTCGGGTCGCCGGGTTCGTAGGGCAACGCGCTCAGCACGACACAACCCCTCCCCATAAGACGCAGACATATATCACTTACTGCAGATATTTGACATCATTGCAAGCACATTAATATTGACATTGATAAAAAAACCTGTTGTTAAACTTGTCATTGTAAATGAAACAATCTTATTTAAGAATTATATTGCTTTCGTGTTTTATCTTAAAGTTTTTTTTTTACATTTAATAGGTAATACATACTTCGGTTTTTTCGGTAAAGTCACGTAGGAAAAAAAATAATAATGAAAATAATAATAGAAATAAAATAAATCACTTGATACAGTAAATTTAGCTGTGACGGTCCCACCTGAAGACGGAGACTTGTGTTGCCTCCGAAACGTCGTGATTTAATTGAGTTATTTTCATGTATTATTATTTTATTTCTATTATAATTTTTTTACCTACGTGACGTTACCGAAAAAAACGAAGAGTATGAATCCTTGCAGTCACGAAAGCTTCAAATCTATAATTAATAGGTAATACGTCGCAAAGGCACAGATCGGGTTCGAGTGAACAGCCCTTCCAAGGAGATGGAGCGATGAAATCAGCTCTCGGCTGCCTACAGATGCCAGGCGGATTGTTATAACATCGCAGAATGGCGAGAGATCACGGAGGGTTTCGGGGAGAGGCCTTCATATAGCAGTGGATTGATCATGGATAATGATGATGATCTCACACCTCCGATTAGCACGGTTGGCTACGTATGGTGCGAAATAAGTTAATATAATCATGATTATGGTGGTGGTGGTGACATTGCACGTGCTTACAAGTGATACACGATAGCGTTGTGTACAGGAAGCGTGTCCGTTCCCCTATATCGAGGGAGATGCCCCGTATAGGCGAATATTGCAATGCGTCTATTTTAAGATCGATTTACATTTTGGACCACGAATTGTCGTCTCGTGCGTAAGCGAATTGTATTTTCGATAATATTCTGGAGAAAACTAAAATAAGCTTTATACATTTATTTCCACAATTCCGTGCAACGACATGTATCATTCACGCAACGCAAGTCATCCATCAAATATTACAGTCACGCATTTGTACACGCATACATAAACGAGACAAAGATCACCCCTATAGCCTCGCTAAGCTTTTGGGGCAAGTGCTTTTAGCGAGCACCTGTTTAGGCCGGCATGGCACGCGAGGGGGTGGGTGGCCAGTACCACGCCCGGCCGCCTTTGTCTCTCTCTTGAGTGCTGACGTTGTACACACCGCACTGGGTACTCATTTAAGGTTGAGTCGACCTAGGGGAGGCCCAGAACCGGTTCAAATATTCGTCACCGGTGTTGGCCGAGAGCGGGGATCGAACCCCCGGTCGATGCACTCGTTGTGTAATGCGCTAACCGCTGCGCCACCGCTCCTCACGTATGTACAAAGACAAACAGACTGTTGGGGCAAGTGCTGTTAGCGAGCATCTATGAAGGCCGGCACAGCACACGAGGGGGTGGGTGGCCAGCACCACGCCAGGCCGCCTTCGTCTCCCAAGTGGAAATGTTTTTACATGTCGCACCAGGTACTCATTTGAGGCTGAGTCGACCTTGGGGAGGCCCAGGACAGGTTCAAATAATCGTCACTGGTGTTGGCCGTGAGCGGGAATCGAACCCGTATCACCGGGTTCGCAGTGCGCTAACCGCTGCGCCACCGCTCCCCACATGTACACACATGCATGCACGCACTTAAAGATACATACAGACATACAGTATGGATCATGCTTCTTATGCATTAAACGGAACCCCTTTAAGCATTATCGTGGGTAAGGATCGCGGTGTGGAACACATTTAGCACTGGGGAGACAAAGGTGGGCGGGGAATTGTGGTTGTCCACGCCATCTCAATCGTGTCCTTCATTAGGTGCTCACAGCACTTGCCCCAACAACCTCCGTAGGCTACACAGGGGATCTTTGTATTGTCTTTGTACGTAGGAATGTATATATATAGGACTTGAACAAAATCATGTAAACGCATTCCTAGTTTACGTGCAATATTTAATGGAGTGGATATTTTAAGCGACAAGTTAATATACAATCAAGATTGACAAATGTAGCATTTATTTTGGCAGATTCTTAATTTATTCTACGGTACATTTATCTTTATTGCGCAGTTTACAACAGCGACAAACAGTACACACACACACACATACACGCGCATGCCCCGACACAGACACGTAAATACACGCACACATCGACACACACAAAGACAAAGATTCTCCGTATAGCCTTCAGACTGTTGGGGCAAGTTCTGTTAGCGAACGCCTATGAATTCCGCGAGGGGGTGGGTGGTCAGCACCACGCCCGGCCGCCTTTGTCTCCCTAGAGACGTTCCAAGTACTTATTTGAGGCCGAGTCGACCTAGGAGAGGCCCGTGACCGGTTGAAAAATTCGTCACTGTTGTTGGCCGTGATCGGGAATCGAACTCGAGTCGCCGGGTTCGTAGTGCAGCGTGCACGCCATCCGCGGCACCACCGTTCCCAAATACACAAATGTTCACGCGCACAAAAAGACAAAGATCCCCCGCATAGCCTTAACACATTCTTGGGGCAAGTGCTGTTAGCGAGCACCTATACACACACAAAGACACGTGTGTGTGTGTGTGTATAGTACTCATGCACACTCACAAGTACTCATGCACACAAGTACACAAACACTCCCACCCCCATGCACGCACACACGTGGCCTTAGCGTAACGTAAACAGGGAAATTAAGAGCAATTATTTTCCGCATGAATGTTTCACCAAAATTGCTGGGCAAAAGGCATCACTCATATTTCGTTGGGTTAGGAAAGGGAGCGATCGTTCACCCCCACCCCCCTCTCCGTCTTTCCTGGAAAGTTTGGTTTCATCTCGAGGGCTATCATGGCGATTGTAGTCAAACAAATATTTTGCGAGGACACGTAAACAATTTTGACAAGGCCTGCGACAACAACAAATTAACTCTTCACTTAAAAACGAACCGACTCAAACATCCATCGTCCCCCCCCCCGCCACGTGACAATTAATGTATAAAGCCACTCAATAACGGGTGTCTCTACGGGACACACTGGGCCCCCGTCATAGCAACGATGAATTTCCACGAATGACTCACAGTATCAGGGGGGTGCAGTATCAGAGAGAGACAAGTGGAGGATTGCAGGCGACATTCCATGGCAGTGCAGCAGTGGATATCCTAAGCTCCACGGCCCCCCCCCCTCTCCGCATATCTCAGATTTCAGATTTGCTGTACGCACAGAAACAAACAAAACTCGCCTTCTTGGAAGTGGCCAAACATCCCAATGGGTTTAGGGCCCTCTCCTGACAAGGAGTCTTGAGACTCCGTGAGTCTGGCCCGAGTCGAGAAGGAGGGGGGGGTGTGGAAGGGAACACCAGACGAGAAAGAAAGGGGGTCGTACCCCCGTATCCACCCCCTCGGTTACATTTGCAACCCAACGTGGAAATGAGCGGTGGCGAAGTGGTTAGCGCGCTGCGCTCCTGAACCCCCTCTCGCCTTCCCAGTTCTGAGCGCGATCTCCCGGTCGCGGCTCACATCAGTGGCGAGTGATATCTGGCAATAGCAATGTTAATGACCAGCGTGGTGAAGTATGGTCAAACGGCCGACATGAACGGCACGGGGTCGGAAGATGGTGACTTCATATTGTGCATATACTATTACACATCTAAGGCGACGTTGTTATGGATGATGATGATGATACGGTGTAAATACGTGCATACAAATGAGGGCACTGTATCGACGGCACGTACAAAACAACGTTGCTTTTATATATATACACACACACACAAACAATGTACACCCCCCTTCGTCGTCAGACACGGCCAATCCACTGCTGGATGAAGGCCTGTGTCGGTCGTGTCGGGGTCGCCTCGCCGCTTGAGTTCGCGAGCCGAGGTTCGACTCCCCGGCCACGGCCAATAATCGTGGGGGGTGTGGGGGGCGGGTGTTTGGGGGGAGTGGGGGGGTGTGTGGGTGGGGTGGGGGGGGTTGATGGATTTTTGTTTACGTCGTCGATTCATACCCTTTGATTCTTTCGGTAAAGTCACGTGGGTAGAAGATTAATAGATGGCGACGTTTCGATCGCAACACAAGCGACCGTCATCAGGTGAGAGACAATCACAGCAGAGACCTCTCCTGCTGCTGTGGTTGTCACACCTGATGACGGTTGCTTGTGTTGCGATCGAAACGTCGTGATCTGTTTATTTTCTACCCACGTGACTTTACCGAAAGAACCGAAGAGTATGAATTCCTGCAGTCACGAAAACTTCAAAATCAAGATCGTCGATATGTTTCACCAATCCGACTATTTCCCGTGCGAGACCGATGCTGGAACGTATTTGTGTTTGTAACTTAAAAAAAAAAATTCCGATGTTGTGTAAAATATGTACCGACGAGTATGAATTCAAGAGTTGTAGGTATTGAAACGTTAATCGTGATATGTATAATTGTGTTTGACGGCTTTCACAGCTGCTCGCAAACGGCACTCGCCCCAACAGTCTATGCGGGGCATCTGCGCATATATTGTTTATATTTGTCGTGTGCATTATTTATCATGCACATACATGAATACGGACACGTGATACATTATTGATCGCGCTATTGTGGATAGAGTTGTTAACGTGGAACAAGTCTGAAAGCATTGACCGCAAGGTTATTCGCGTGTGTATATATATGTGAAGCGCTTGTGTAGAAAATGTATGTAATATAACAATGTAATAATATAGTGTGTACTTCTGCATAGTGAATACGCGTATGTGTGTGTGTGTACGTGGGATGGGGAGCGGTGGTGTAGTGGTCAGCGCGCTGCGCAACAAACACGGCGACCCGAGTTCGATTCCCGCTCACGACCAATCACCAACGGCGGATGATTGAGCCAGAGCCCACCCCTAGGTCGACTGAGCCTTAAACATGAGTACCTGGGTGCGCGTGTAAACATCAGCACTGGGGAGACAAAGGCGGACGGTCGCGGTGTTTGTCACCCACTGCCTTCCCGTGTCGGCGTTTATTGACGCTCGCCAACAGCGCTCGCCCCAAACAGTCTGAGTTGTCGTCTTTGTAAATGCACAACCCGATTTTTTGTTTAATCTCAATCCACCGCTGGATGAAGGCCTCGCCCGACGCGGTGCGGGGTTGGTTGACCATACTTCACCACGCTGGGCAGTGCGGATTGACGGAGAGGAGAGGTTGTTGTTTTGGCCGCGGGTCGTGAATCTGGTTCCGAGCGCAGTGCGCTAACCACTGCGCCACCGCTCCACCCCAGTACGTCTGCGTGTTAAACAGGGTGCTTCAAAAAAATGTTAACACTTCCATGAGACTATCGTTTGTTTTTAATGGAAACAGATAATATGCTGTGACATGATAACAAATGTCATGTTAATAGCTTCAACAAGTCAAAAAGTCTCCACTTGTGAACGCGTCCCTGGAATCTTCTCCAGGTGATCTCCAGACCCCAGACGCTGCACGTTTCTTGGTGGTTGTTGTTGCACATTCTCAGAAGTGTCAACATTTGTTTTAAAGCCCCCTGTATATTCAGTACCCACGCAATACACTCGTACAAAGTACATAGTTGTACTTGATGTACACGAACTTTAGTGAGATTTTAACGATAATTGTTTAATAGCTGCGATTGATAACGGAATACTGTACGTAACTTTTAAAAAAACACATACCTACACATGCGTATGGATATACGCTCGTTGCTGATTTACGCTACGTTCTTACAGCTTCTGTCGCACCGTACGGCGCGGAGAGGTGGTGCAGCACTGGTGAGCGCGCTGCGCTAAGAATCCTGACCCCCTTCGAGCGAGTTCGAGTCTGGACCAGGGCTAGCGAAACATCGTCATACCCGCTCAACCGCTTCACTTCCGCTGATGATACTCGGGACGTGTCTAAGCAATCCTTTACAATAGCGCAACGCGCAGTTTCACAGACAAACGTCGAGTATGTGACGATGTCGGCTCGTTCGCCATTGTTAGCCTATAACGCGACGCAGCAACAACTCGGCGCTGTCGACTTTGCCGAATGTGTCGCCCCCCCCC
>CM025673.2:7013325-7030184 GCA_014621495.2 Entosphenus tridentatus
GTGTCACTGTGTGCGTGTGTGGGTCGGTGTGTCACTGTGTGCGTGTGGGTCGGTGTGTCAGTGTGTGTGTGTGGGTCGGTGTGTCATTGTCCGCGTGTTATCCACCTAAACGTGTTTTTTCGGTTCGGAAACCAATTACTACTTCAAACAATTAAAGCAAAACATTTTAATCGACGCGATTAGTGCATGATTGGCAAGTTAAATCGTAGCACTTACCTGTCAACCCCTTACCGGTGCCCTACCTTATGAGACAAATTCAGACCTCATCGGTCACCCCGTGCCCCTTATACATCTCAACGTTCATCCTACAAAGTCCCTTTACAAGGGAGAAACACACTCACCACTAGTACACTCACCACTACATACCTGTCAACCCAATATCGATGCCCTACCTTATCACAGACCAATTCAGACCTCATCGGTCAACCCGTGCCCCTTATACATCTCAACGATCACCCTACAGTTCCATCAAAACGGCTGTACGACGTATGGACCTGAAAACTCAACTTCCCTGTACAAGAAGACGGGGGGTCAACCGTGATGGGTTGACAGCTATGGAAGCAGCATTGCCACTATCGCGGCAACCTTGCTTGTCATGGACATTTGTAAAGTCTTTGACACGAGCCCAACAATTGTGTGATGTAACGCTTTTATTTTCACGACTTTTTCCCCAAAAAAAACTTTCGTCCACGCATCTTCGTTTATACATACACATCGGTTTCAAAGTTTTGTATATATTATTTATATATATACACACACACATGAGAATGGTGAGCCATGTACAACAGGACCTCCACACGACAATAGTTCGGTCTAGAAAATAAGGCAATTTGTACGTAAACATAACAAAGTCTCGTCTCACAAAGTCATACGGCTAACTTAATGGCCACCATCGGTGTTGCTGAAGACCTTGTTAAATGCGCGATGCTTAGACGTGAGCGTGTGTACGGCGTCCATGAAGCTCATGGGCCTCCCAGAGGTTGGCTCAGCCTTAAATGAGTACCTGGTGCGGTGTGTAAAACATCTTCACTGGGGGCTGGGTGTGGTGCTGGCCACCCATGGCCCTGGTGTGCCATCCCGGCCTGTATAGGAGCTACTCTTGAACAGCATTTGGCCCAACAGCCGACGTAGGTGATACGGGGGGCTCTTTGTCTTTGTACACACGCAATGTTATTGGTACGAGTGGCTGTTGTATCAGATGTATGCAACACAAAACAATCATTGTTGTGTAGAGACAACTCAAACTGGCCGGTGGCGGCTTTGGTAAGGATTCAACACGTTTGTAAAACTCAAGAAAATGTAAAAAAAAGACAATTTCTTATAATTTCATCTTATTGAGATGCAACCTCCTATAATATATTACAGGTAATCAAGACCTGCGACAATTGTTCAAAACAAATGCTGTATACATTGATAAAGATTTAAGAAAAAAGATGAATGAGATGCCTTTTTGACTTTCAATTAATGAACCTTCATCCTAACATATCAATGTCCAGTTTCCTGTGAAAATAACAGCTGTGTGATTATACGCATCTCTCAGCTATGCAGAACATAAAATAACGTCGTTAATCATTGCAACTATTACTTAAAAGGGGGTTCGTGTGCCTACATAGGCACTATGAAGATGACAGTGGCTTGAACAGTAGAGATGATTGTTGGGATTATCCCTAAGGGAAAGCAGAGGCAGAAAGTTACTAATATTCTCGGGAAGGTCACGGAGGCGAGACTTAGATGGTTTGCACTGAGAAGGGCTTTGGAGATTAGAGGTCCATAGATTCACACAGAGACCCACGAACTCACATAGTCATGGACTCGCAGAGACCCACAGACTCACAAAGACCCCATAGACTCGCGCAGAGACCCACAGACTCACAAAGACCCACAGACGTGAACGGCAAGTGGGGTGCCATCAAAGCAGAGTAGAAGAGGGAGACCGAGAGAGAAATGGGATGGGGTGGAACGAGGTGTGAAGAGGACAGTGGATGTGATGAGAGAAAAAAATGTGACTCCTTGGGTGTCTATGTACGGTGCGAAAGAGGTTCAACATACGGACATTATATATGCGTCTATGCAAGTCAATGGGTCTCTGTTTGAATCTACGGATTTCAATTTAAGGAGCGTGAATGGGCCCTCAAGGGAAGGCACGGAACAGAAGCTCACGGAGATCGAGATGAGATCTGAGAGTCTGGGCCCGTGCAGAAGATGACGAGGATGTGACTACACCTACCTGACACGGGATGATTTAATTTCTTTAAATAACATTTCCACAACTTCCTTTCACAGGGCAATTTGATTTCATTTCATTAAACAGAAAAATAATTTCCGACCACTTTTATGAATATTTACTTTTATTCCGATTACTTTTAAAGTAAACAAAAACAGGTCTTTCTCTGTTATACTCGGATGATATGTTATACATTTCGAAAAAATAAACACTCGCGCACTAATTATATATATGACATAAGAGCATCGCAAAGTTTGCACATCCTGGCATAGAGAGCAGTGAGTGGCCTTGTTGAAGCTCTGTTATTTCTCTAACTTGGTCCATCACCATCATAATCATCATCATGATCATCATCAATCACCATCATTGAAGTCCCAAAAATTCAATCCGCCCACTTGGAAGAACTCGGTCTGGCTCCAGACACCACTCGGAGCTCACGGCTTGCACGCCGCTCGAGACTAACTACCCTTAAACGCGTGCCTCCTTAACCCTTTCCCGTTCCCATGATGTGCGTGTGCGTCATCACTTTCTCTTCCTCTTCCGTTCCGATGACGTACACGCACACACACGTACGTCATCGGCTGAAAAACTAAAATTAAATAACTTTATCAGTACCGAGGCACCCACAAGGCCATGCGGGAGGGCGGGAGGGCGCGTGGCAGTTTCGCGCCAGCTGTCGTAGGCTTGCGGTCGTGTCGCTACAGTTCTCCGCGATGAGTACAATGTCTTTAAAAATAGCGGCCCTACGCCTCTCTAAATAAAATTAACGCCGTTTACGCGCTCCGAGATTCAGCGGTGAACGGGACACCGCACCCTGAAAGGGACACCGCACCCTGCAACTTGCCAGACGTCTCAAAAACGGGGAAGGGTTAAGCGGTCATCTCGTGTAGGTGCAACGTGCGAGAGTAGCCCTTGGTACGGCGGAGCAGATGGTGTCCCACCCTGCCGTGCTCGTGAGCTCTCCAGCCCTGGGTTGTCTCACGCACGGAACGTTCGGACGTTGGTTGCAGCCCACGGGATGTTGCGACGGACGCACCGGACACCACGAGGTTTTATTCGACGCACCCCCCCCGCCCCTTCGCCCCCCCCACCGAGCGAAGGAGGTCGAACCATTCCAGAAGGCAAGAGGCTTCGCCGGGAAGAAACCTCCGAGTCGGGAACGTCGCGCTCGAGTTCCCACCGACGTTGGGAGAGCTGGCAAAGCCGAGTGGGGGGCCAACACACGTGGCACGTTCGCACCCACGAGCGAGTTGCAAACCCCGGGACGCCGAGCGTGGCAACAACGTGGGGAAGGCACTGGGAGACCCGTGTGGTGGGCTCGTGGGTGGTTTCCTTCGCGTTTCTCTCACATTTTCTCTCCAAAGTTTTGCTCGGGATTTTTTTTTTCCCCGTGGTCGTTCGATATTTCTCCACCTTCAGCCCCGAGACGCGTTAACACCCAACAGGATACGAAACCCTTGCAAAGGTCAGCGTTCGCCCTTTTGCTTGTAGCGCCGACTTCCCTGTAATGTTGAGGCCGTCGACATGTCCATCAACTTCTCACGTACATTTGGAGGCGACCGGTACTGTTTGGGGTGTTTACTTGCGAGCTTTTTCCACCGAGGCCTCGGGCTCGTAAAAATGGCACGTTCCTGTCTTTAATGTCCATCGTGTCCATCATTGCCCATGTTGGCTCACGTCATCAGCGATGACAGGCTTGGCACTTCTAGGAGGCGAGCCTGTGGCCTCACTTCCTCGTCCCACGAGTGTGATGATGGAAGAACAGAGGGAAAAAAACAATTGCATCCAATGATCCGGTCACCAGCTGTGTCTATAAAGTACCTCGGTGTGTTTAGCGGAAGATGCAGCCGAAAGTAAATCGGAAAAAATATTTTAAAGTGACGATCAGGCACACCTTTGCAACACTCTTGGGATTTCACTGCTGCCATGATGTTTCAACCAGAGCTGGGCCCCCCATCCCTCCAGCACTCGACCGATTATCTGTTGCTCGACTGATCGGGTCGCCCAAAAAAAAACTGTCAAAAGCCTCAACTCTGTTCTCATGCGTGCCGCTGAACAGGAGGTGATGGGCGGGGCTTGGTGATGTCGCGGGGGGGAAGGTTATCACTTTTGGAAGGCAGGGGTGTACGGGAGGAGGGGCGGCCGCCGTTTATGGCTCCGAGTATCCAACGACACCTAAAAAGTTGCCGGCCGCGATGTCTGGTCGATAGCTCAACTTAAATCGGCGGCCGGTCACCCCCCGCCGGGGCTCGAACACGACCGTCTCATCAATGGCAGCGGCAACACTCGCGTGCTATTGCAACCATCTTGACAATCGTAACTTTTAAATAATTCCACCCCCTCCCCGCCACCCACCCATAGACGAACGAAGGCTGAAGCTCGCTTTAGGGGGGACACATCCCTGCTGACGCTGCGTGGGTTACGCAGCCAACCAACGGGGTGTGAGCCGTCCGGGTTCCTCGTTGGCGTCCACGCGCGCGGTGAAGAGCGGTCGAGCCGCCTGCCCGGGCATCACTCGCACACCTCCGAGTTGACCTGTGCTCTGATGCTGGCGGGGATGACTTCCAGGTGTATGTCGTACTGTTGGTCCAGGCCCAGGTAACAGTCGCTCATTACGTACAGCGTGTAGATGCACCTGCAGGGAGAAAAAAAGCAGGGGACGTGTAACGGCAGACGCGTCATCAGCGCCACCGGCGTCATCGTCAGCGATTTCAGACATCAACATTCCCATCACTATTCACGTCTTCATCTCATTCCTTGAATAGTCACCCTCATTAAATAATACACGAATACATATTTTGATTTAAAGCTTTCGTGACTGCAGGGATTCATATTCTTGGTTCTTTCGGAAAAGTCACGTAGGAGGGAAATAATAAAATAATAAAAATATAAAACAATTGCTTCTGACAGAACAGCATCATAGCTCAGTGGGCCTTACCTGGTAAAATGAAAAAAGTTAAGTTTTAGTTGAATTGCCATGGCGATTGTGGTCACCTGGAATGGGCCAAAATTGTCATTCTGGCTGGATGGAAATTATGCTACTGCAGCTAAGCCAAACCATAACCAATTGGTATTTTGGCAATATAATCACTTTATATTGCATAACACTTCCAAGGAATCCCTGGCAGGATCAGACTCTTCACATAAATGGAAATTTCAAGGTGGGAATTACTCAGAGGATGTGTGATTCCTGCAGGTATCATACCAGGGTTGGAATTTATATGAAATGAATACCATTCCTGCAGGAATTCCTAGCTCAAACCATCATCATCATCAATTAATTCTAATTCATCATCATCGCCATCATTCATTCTCATTCAAAATCATCATCATTATCATCATCATTCAATCTCATAAAAAAATCATCATCACTATCGCTCATCCATTCTCATCTAACAATGTCATTCATCACCAACAACCACCGCCATTCAAACTTTGGGGCACACCCGGTTTGTGCCACCCAGCCACCACCCTCTCTCGAATGCAAACGGCGGGGACCGCATTAAAGACATCGACAGTGAGGCCCACAAGGAAAGATACGGGGGGGGTGAGGGGGACCGCCGGAGCCCCAATTGGCGGGTGATCAGCACACACGCGCGTGCTAGTGCGGGTCAAATGGAGTGATGGCGTGAACGTGCGTGCGGTGGGGGTCCACAGAGCTCCACCGGGCGACTGGCTCGCACGCGACGACGACGCCAATTCAGGTGGAGTGCCGTCAATTTCCATCCTCTTCAAAACCGGTGGGGGCGGGCACGCAACGGGTTTTGTTTGAGAACCCAATGTGTCTATTCACGCCTGCCCACTCTCGCTCTCCTCTAAACAGCCGAAATTCAACGTGGACCGGTCCCCCCGTCCGTCGCTCACTCGGTTGCGCAACCCAAGTGCTCTCGACATCGCGGCAAGTCAATCATCGCCCGCCAACTGCTTTGTCCACATCTGAGTGAGCGGTTGTGCAGCATAACCCCGGCCCTGGTCTGCGCGCAACTCAATCGTGCAACAGAATCGCTCGTGTGGAGCCCGCCTTGTGCTGTGAACACGACCCCGTGCTACGTCAAAAGCGCCCGACTTGCCATCACCACCACCACCACCACCACCGTCGTCATCATCATCACCAGCCGTGATCGACCCACTGCTGGATGAAAACCCCCACAACCACAGCGGTGCAACAATGATCCACCACCTTGAGCTGACCCTTATTTGACCCGGTGACTGCATCCCCCGCCCCCCCCCCCCTGTGACCTCTCAGCGTGACCCCTCACCGGCCCGTGCGCTCGGGGGCGTAGAAGGCCAGCGAGACGGTGGTGGCGCCGCGCACGAAGCCCACACGCTTGAGAGCCAGCAGCTCCTTGCGGTCGACCTCGCCCAGGACCAAGATCCAGGCCTCGTCCTTGGGCTTCGGGAAGCGTGGGCACTGCGCCTTGCTTTCCGCCTTGCCCTGCGGGCGCGAGGGCGGCGAGTGTCACCGTGGGTCAGCGCCGTCGCACACAGAGGCAGCGCAGTCGTACAGTGTCAGCGCCGTCGCTGTGCGTCAGCGCTTTCAGTGTCAGCGTCGTCGCTGAGCACCAGATTCATTGTCATTATCACCGTCATCTTTGTCATCATCAGATGCATCAGCATCATCATCAAAGTTGACATTGTCATCGTCAGTACCATTGTAATAATTAGTGTCAGTCACCATCAATCACTAAGTTTCATCATCATCATCATCAGTTTCAGTGTCATCATCATTGTCACTGTGGTAATCATCAATCTCCGGTGTCATTGTTACCATCAACATTCTTAGCAGCATTATCATAACCATTGACTGTGTCATCATAATTGTAATTTTCATCATTATCAGTTTCGACAGTAATTATAATATTGTCGTTATCATCCCATTCATTTATCAGTGTATGCATGACGCACTTTGTCGTGAAGTGCTTGTAATTGCTGTGATGATACGGGCTCATTAACAAATTCTCATCACTATCACCACCACCTATGTCACCACCAGCAGCAGTAGAAGCACGACCACCCATCACCACCACCATCACCACCACAACCACCACCATCACCACCCCTGCTGCTGTGCGCTGCGCACCTTGCCGTGGTGCGCCGCGTGGCGTCTCAGCCGCACGGTCAGCACGTACTCCTGGTCGGCGTGCAGCCGGAGCCACCGCTGCGCCGCCCGCGGGACGCCGTCGGCGCTCGGCACGGCCCGTTCAGTGCGGCTGCCCCCTCCTCCCGCTCGCCCCCCCGACTCCTGCACCTCCTCCTCGCCGCCGTCGTCCCAGCAGCCCCGCACCGTCACGCTCAAGTCGAGCAGCGGCAGCGCCGACACGTAGGCCCACGCCTGGACGGGGAGAGGGAAGGGCGGCAGTGGGAACGGCGGCGGCGGAGAGAGGAGGATTGCGGAGGGGGCGGTGGGGAGGATGATGATGATGATGACGATGGAGAGAGTAGGAGGCATTTGTGGAGAGTGAGACAGGGTGGAGCAGTGCAATGATGAAGAGGATAAGGAGTGAAGGATGATTGGGAGGTCGGCGGGGGATGATGATTGCGATAATGGTGGAGGAGGGGAATGAATGAGAGGGCAATTAAGAGGATGATGCAGAGGGAGGATGATTGCGATGGCGATGATGATGATGATGGAGGGATGATGCAAAATATGGAAAAGAGATTCAGGAGGAGGATGGAGAGGATGAGGAGGATTTGGAGGAGAAAAATTTGGACAAATGTGGGTTAGGAGGATGAGGAGAAATATTGAAAGTGAGGAGGAGTATATGAGAAGGAGGATGGGGAGGAGGAGGATGAGAAGGATGATGAACAGGGAGGATGACGGAGGAGCAGCATGAGCTTACACACTTGCGACATCTTTGCAGCAGTGATGATTTGACCTCGGATGTACCTTTAAGTGGGACAAGCTGCGGACCGTTAAAAACGCATGCCCGCGGGGGAATCGGACCGTCATCCATCATCATCATCATCATGCGACTGCTGCTGCTGCTGCTGCTGCTGCTACTGGCAAGCGTGTTCGGCCTGCACGCTGTTGCAAGCACATCTTGAATTGGGCGCGCACGGGGGATTCAGGACCGTCGCACGTCACACAAACGACGCAGCTTTGCTCCCACCACCCCCCGTAACCACGGTGATACTGCCGCTATCTTCTGTGCGACATCCATGCCGAGGTGCGTTGCTCCACCTCTGATCTCCGGCGGATGCATGCAAGGTGGCGCGCGCGTGTGGCCAATTCGCACCGTTGAAAACCTGGATTGCAAGTTCCAGCGCGTTATCCAGGGTCTGTTCTACCATCACATTTTTATCCCCCATATCTAGCCTTAACAGACCACAGGAGCGAGTGCTGTTAAGCGAGTAGCACCTATGAAGACCGGCACAGCACACGAGGGGGTGGGTGGCCAGAACCACGCCCTGCCACACCACCCTGGGTACTCATTTGAGGCTGACTCGACCTAGGGAAGGCCCAGCACCGGTTCCGATAATCGTCACCGGTGTTGGTGGCCCACGAGTGGGAATCGAACTCGGGTTGCTGGATTCGTAGCGCAGTGCGCTAACCGCTACGCCACCACTCTCCACACATTTGAAAGCACGAGAAACAGGAGGCAAAAGGCAGCAAATGCGACTTCCACGGTACTTTTCCACCACACGTCTTTTATGCCCCCCCCTCCACCACACACCCCACCGCTTACAGGAAGAAGTGCAAATATTAAAATTAATAATATTAATAATCGCAAGACAAGAAAACAAAATAACCAAAAGCTCCAATTAAATTCCCATCATCGCAGGTGACATGAATTTCGGCGATTCCCCAGTGACAGAAATCAGCGGCGGTGTTTTTTTTTTCTCCACGGCTAAATCAAATTCTTGCCTCCTTGGCAAGGGTGGGGAGAGGAGGGGGGGGGGGAGAAGATAGGAAATGAAAAAAGATCTCGTTTGGCGAGGACACCACTGTGCATATGATTATTCAATTAGCAGCGATGCAAGTCGGAGCTGTGATTATGCTGATTAAATGTAGCCACTGCGGCCAGCCTGCATCGTGACGCAAATGTAACAATTGTTGCCGGAGCTCATAAGTATTCATTGATTTTACATATATATGTGTGTATTCATATACACTAAGATTGGCCCCTATAGCATTGACAGACTGCTGAGTGCTGTTGTTAGCGAGTAGCGCCTATTAAGGCTGGCACAGCACACGAGGGGGTGGGTGGCCAACACCACGCCTGACCGCCGTTGTCTTCCCAGCGACGATGATTTTACACACTGGACCAGGAACTCATTTAAGGCTGAGTTAACCTGGGGGAGGCCCAGGACCGGTTCAAATAATCGTCACTGGTGTTGGCCGTGAGCGGGAATCGAATTCTGGTGGCCGGGTTTGTAACGCAGCGCGCTAAATGCGACACCACAGCCCCCCCCCCTCCCACACACACACAGCTTGACACGAGCGCACATTCGGCTGCAAGCAAGCTCTGCTCACCTGTGAGATGTGAGTGGGGGAAAGCTCCGGGGAGAGGATAGAGGCGAGCGTCGCTTCCCGGCCGTCGCAAGCCGCGATGAGCTGAGGCAAACTGTCGATGGGGCCCTTGAATCCTCCTCCCTTGGCTTCCATCCTCCGGCCAGCGCTCCACTTCCTGCGAGGGGGCCAGGTGACAACGAGCGACGTGACACCGGCGATTTCGCGGCGAGCCGTGCGGCAAAGCTGCAAGCTGTTACGCATTTGCCTGGTGAAAGTCAGCGTTGCGCCGTGAATCCGGCGACCTGAGTTTACTCAACTGTTACAATAAAAAATAGCTTAGTATAGTTAAGGCCCACTGAGCTTTCAAGGGCTTTTTCAGAAGCGACCTGGCCACAAATGATAGCTCAACGAAGTGGCTTATCACGTGGAAATCTATAGCAGCAAAATACTCTGAATTCATGTGGATTGTAAATGTGAAGGAACAACCGGAGGGCACGGAGAAAAATCCACGCTACCATGGGTAGAGAGACATGCTAATTCAAAATATACAGCAGGTGTAACGGTCGGGATCAAACTCATGACATCCTTATACCAGGCGAGGCAGTTAACATCTCGCCACCGCGGCACTCAAATTAATAAAATTCCAATCCAAGGCTAACACCGGGTGACAAGCAACATCAGAAATTGGGCCTGGGTCTCTCCCCCCCCCCCTCTCGCTTCACAACCTGCGCTGTGACCAGCGTGGTGAAGTACAGTTCAACAACCCCAGCGCCTGTCAAGGCACGGGGGGAGGGCCTTCTTCACCCAGAAGTCGATTGATGAAGGGCTGTAAAAAATCGTTACATTGGGGCCACAGTCTAACAAAAGGATAACCACTTTTGACTTTCTGCAAATTGGTATTTATTTTATCAACCCTGGAGGGATGATGATGATGATGGTGGTGGTGACAACTGGCCGAATTGACCCTCGGAGTGGGAATTGCGAGTCGATCACTTCAGGTATTGGGTGGTAGATTTGTGGCAGAAAGGAACCAACACCGTCACGTGTTAACCAAACATAAATTTGACTCGACTTGAATGTTAAACAATACACATCACCACTTTGTCAAACAAGATCTGCAGTGTAAAACATCTGTACCGTCACAGGATGCACATGAAATAATAAGATCATAGCAGCTCAATGGGCCCTTCCCGCTGAAATAAATACAATCTAACAACTAAAAAAAAACTGAAATAACCATTACAAAAAAGAAGTAAAAGCAAAAAAGTAATCTGTGTACAAATGCATCACTTGGTAATGCTACACACAGCGAGCGGTAGAACAAAGTTTTTATAATGCGTGCGCAATAAAAGTTCCGCCAGACTTTAATCGAGGCTTACTTTGGAGCCCCCGTGCTTACGCGATAATCCTGTCTCATTGCACAATGATGTATTAATAGTAGTGGCTGTAAAAAAAAGACACTAACAAGGATAATCCTCCAGGATATACAACTCAGGCATATGAAGCATTCGCTGTGCGTGCGGTTTTAGGCCGGGGATGGTCTTGCACCGACATCATATTCTCTGTTCGTCTGCTACAGCAGAAGTGCAGAGAATTTCAACAGGACCGACATATCTGTTTTATTGCCTTGGTCAAGGATTACGACACCATCGATAGACCAGGGCTCTGGGTTATTCTTCATGCCTTCAGGGTCCCTGATCCTCTGCTCACAATAATTACGGACCTGCATGATGATGGGCAGGCGCTGGATAAAGCTGCATGGCCAGGAGTTGACCTTGAGGTGCAACAACGATGTCCTCTGGCTCCTAGATTATTATTGAACAACTTTTTTTACCACGTAGTTCGAGAAGCTTTCCATGGCTGTGACAGAAAATATCCATCTCGTACAGATACAATGGGAGGCTGATCGATGCCCGCGTGCGGTCAAGGGATGGCTCCTTATTTATCAACCATGTCACTCACAACTGAGTCATGCCGATGATTTGGTAATTGCGGCTCACTCGCAGAAGGAGTTGGAGCCTCTGCTGCTGAACCTAGAGTGTGCCAATAAGAGGTGAGGCCTTACCATCAGCCCCACCAAAAACTAAGCACCTGCCTGGATATTTGATTGTCAAACACTCCACCCCTCAACTCCCCCATGAGTGATGGGGCAGCTGTGGAGAGAGTGGAGAAGTTACAGTCACTGGGCAGTCTGCTTATGACCGACTCCGGTTTGGTAACAGAGGCCTCACTCTGACTCAGTTGTGAGTGACAGTATCTTTTCATCAGCTGCGAAAAGCTTTGTGGAAGCTGCCTGGCCTGTTGCTCCACAGAAAGCTTCAGATCCTCAGCGAGTGAAGTTCGTGGGTGTCGTAACCACGACAGTAGCGATAAGAGAGTGACAAGGAGTTGACAGATCTGCCAGTGGCTGGATGACCAATCACGCCGCTCCACGTGCCGGCGCTCTCACCTGAACAGGTGCAGGTGCTGCCTCTCCACGTTGGGCACCGTGAGCAGCGAGTGCTCGTGCAGCCAGCGCGCCTGCACCAGCATTTGCACCAGGTGGGCGACGCACAGAGCCGACACGAGCCAGCCCTGCTCCGCCACCGTGTCCAGCATCGCCTGACACACGGGGCGCACACGCGCGGGATTGCAGGGAGAGAGGATTGTAATCATCACCGTCATCATCATCACCGTCACCGTCATCACCGTCACCATCGTTGCTGTTAGCCGTGATCTGCTGGATGAAGGCCCCCCCCCTCCCCAAGCTGTTGCCATCGTTGACGATCCTGCGGTCGAACAATCCACCGAGCACCTGCACGCACCTCCGACTAGCACGGTTAGCTACGTACGGTACGAAGGAAGTTCAATGTACGTCAACATACATCCTCCCGCCCCCCCCACTCCGTTACAGACAGACGGACAGAGCTAACGCATCGGTGTTGGCGAGCGTTGATTATAATCGGAGAATGTTGAGAGAAAAAGGGACACAAGGAAGCGTTTTCTCATTCACAGAAACATTTTGGTCGCGTGGCTTCATAACGACTCCGTCTCCACAGAGGACGCGTTTCGTCCTCCAAATGCCACCCCACCATTGTCGTCAACTGTGCTAATCGCACCTTCGATTCGCACCTTCGAATAGCACGGTTAGGCTACGTATGGTGCGAAAGAAGTTCAACATACATACATCCTCGATGGCAGTATCCTGCCCAAGTCCGCTTTTAACAAGTCAAGATTATGCCTTACACCTGTGCGTGTTATTTAATTCGAGATGTTGACTACCTCGCCTGGTATGCAGGAGGTCGTGAGTTCGATCCCGTCCCTGACGCCTGCTGTATATTTGCTTTTCTCTCTAGCCGTGGTCGTGTGGATTTTTCTCTGGGTCCTCCGGTTTTTCCCTCCACAAATAAAATCAACATGCGTTCAGGGAACTTAGCTGCAATACATTTCCACACGATGAGCCACTAAGTTGAACTGTCAATTGTGATAGCTAGATCACTTCTGAAGAAGAGCTATAGCAGCTCAGTAGTGGGGCCTTACACTCCGTAAAATAAAAATAGTTGTTTTATTTGTATTTGTTTTTATTCAAGGGTTGCTCTAACCGTCTACTCGGTGCTATTCCGAGCGAGCAGCCATCAGAGAAAGACTCCCTGCGAGGCTCCGATTGGCGCCCTACAAACGGGCCTTCAACTGGACACTGGCTGCATCACGGCAGCTTCCCGAATCGTGGTGGAAAAACCTCTCGGGTAGCGGCCACCTCGTGCCTTCACCGCCACGCTTCACTGTGGCGCTCCATGGGGCACGATGTTTGCACACTTTCTTCACTTGTTTCGAATTTTCTTCGTTAATGTCCACGCATCTCATCCATCAGACGCAAGCGGGTAGGTGGTACCCAAAGGCTCTGCGTTGTTTTTCTTTCCTTCGGCACATTGTAAGTTGTTTTGTTATAATCAAGTTCCCAGTGGAGGATTTGAATGAAATAATGATGATAAAATAAAGGACATCACCTCGCATTGTAAAATGTTACAAAAATTGAGTAGCCAAATTTTCAAATGTCAGTGGTTATGATTATTATATTCTGTGATCAATGATACATATGATGGTCATGAGAATTACAATAACAAACTGTGATTGACGATAGTGATGGATTGCAAGGGATGACAGTGATGATGAGCGTGTGGTTATTAATAAAAAAAAACTCTTGCGTCTCACACAACAATTTTAACTCCCTCTAATAAAGCCAACTTTTATTGACAATGCACTTTACGGCCTAGATGCGGACAGCTGTTATCTCAACGCTACCACAAACTGAAGCCACACATTCGAACCGACTAGATTTTACAAAGCAGGCAATGGCTAAAAGGTCAAATAAGCATATTTGCAACATTTTCTGCCGTCTTTGACTCACTGTAAAGGTGACAATCTGCAAGCGCTAAATAAAAATAGATTTATTCTTGCGGACGCGCGACCATCGCGCACAGGTCAGACCGCAACTCAGTCGGGGTGTTAAGTTGTCGCCGAACGGCGAGGGTGGCGACTAACAACACAACACGTGCCGGCCTGACAGCGACGCCCCGTTGAAGCGGCGAGCGCCTTACGGACGGGCCGGGAGGGGCATTAATGCGCTAATCTCCTCCTAAATGTGGTCAAGGGAGCAAATGTCTCATTCGGATGCCAAGATTAAACTGTCAATTTTTAATATCAGATCTTTCTCATTATTATTATTGTTGTGACTTTGAACGCTCGCTGCCGTACACCTTTGAATGACCACGATAGCCCAACAACGCCCCGCACTTAATAAATAAAAACTTGAACCGTTGTAACAGCAGTGTAAACATACACACACACAGGGACACACACGGACACACGCACATCCACCCTTGCTCCCAGCGCATCACGGCGACGCTGAGCTCTCACGCCACACGCGCTAAATTAAATCGCGCAATTTCTCATTATTAGCATAGTTAATGGGCCGCCAATCTTCCTTTTGAGCATCCCGCACAGACTGTGCGTTGATTAAAGCATTTGTATGCATTGCCACTGTCGCTCGCAACGAGCACAGGTGTATCGGCAGATTTAATTTTCATCGCTGTTTTTTTTTTGGTATTTACACATGCACACACGTGCGCGCGCACACACACACACGAGCAAAGGCAGACAACAACAGCCGCCATTCGCCGCGAAGTGGCGGTGACGTCACCATGGCACTTGTGCCAGGCTGGGTGCACTTTGAGGCCACGTGAAGTGTCAAAGGCTCGCTGGAAGTAGGTCACGGGACCGACCGAGCAGGTGCCACGGGTAGATTGACAGATGACTGGCAGATGCACTGCCTGTGCTCCCTAACGTGACAATTTGCTGCATTTTATTCGCCAGGCGCTCCGCTCGTTGTTGTGAGCATCACTCCTCTACCCCCTCACCCCCCCCGCTGTTGCAGGAGGGGCGACTGCCTCCAACTGCCCAGCAGCTTCATCATTCACGAATCGAGGCCGATTTTGACACCGCAGGTACCAGTCATCCACACTTTGTTCAACAACCACCACCACCACCACACTGCAGGTCACAACAACCACAACACTCACTCACGCACTCGCACCACACTGCAGGTCACAACAACCACAAGACTCACTCAACCACTCGCACCACACTGCAGGTCACAAAAAAACCACAACACTCACCCACTGACTCACTCACCCGCTCACACCACACTGCACAGGTCACGACATTTCTTGGTCCGCTTCTTGCCCCGCACTGCTCGATTAACCAAGCCACTGCCTCATAGCACGTTCAAGAGCAACTCTGCGGCTAAATGACAATAATATATTAGGAAAACTTGCACGAAACATAATCTGCCAATGGACGATGCACTACCAGGTACAGATAATTTCATTAGGCTGTTTAGGCGAGTCTGGAAGTTGAATACATACAGTAATTGGCTCTGTGTGTTTGCAGACCGTTCCTCACTTACGCCATTTAAGCACTCCCGACATTGATTGCAATGTGTTCATTCATTCACCGTATTGCAGTTGCACATTCACTGCTGCTGGTCGATGTAAAAAAAAAGAAACGCTTTTTTAACAGCGATTCGTCAAGAGGGGCGGCCGGGTGGAGGGGGGGGCATCAGATGTCAGGAAGCTGAGCTGGCACCGCTGAGAACCTGGGTTCGAATCCAGGCAAGCACCACCTGTGATTTAAAACAGGGTTCTCGAGCGCTGCGAGTTGATGGGCTGAGCGCGGTCACCAATGACCGCACCAACAAACAGACAAACTCACATCACATTTAGTTCCCCCCTTAATTAGGCTTAATTTCAGCTCGGAGAATTGTTGACATTGAATCTGACTCGCGGCCGACATTTGAATGCGTTGGCCCCCTTCTGTGCTGACTAAAGGTCACTTGAAGGGACCTCGGAGGTAGTTCTGTGATATCTACTTCTCTGGGTCGTTCTCGAACACCAAGGGTGGCACTGCTCAAATGAGAAATCTGGACGAGTTCGTCTTAACGACGTGACGCCAGTAGCGGAATCGGGGTACAATTTTGGATTTTGAGGTTGTTAAATTATGAAATCATATTATCTGCATGAATCTAGTTGATGTATAATCACACAAACGACCACCCACGACCCACATGTTACGGGGAAGTTTTTATTCTGCAGTGCATTGACAATGCAATGGAAATGAAAAACCCACCCCATGAACAAAAAACTGAAAGTTTTTTTTTTCTGTTTGGCAAATTCATCTTTGGTGAAATATGAATGACCCCAACTGCTATACAGGAGGTCATCGTGGGTTCGATCCCAATCCTGACTCCGATATATTTGGAATTTGCATGTACTTCCCATGGCCGTGTGGATTTTTCTCCGGGGCCTCTGGTTTTCCCCTCCACATCCAGAAACACGCGTTTCGAATATTGGGCTGCTCAAAATTTGCACGTGAAAAGCCGCTTTGTTGAGCTCCCATTTGTGGCCAGGTCGTTTGTAAAAAAGAGCTCCATAGCTCAGTGGGCCATACCTGGTAAAATAAACAAAAATATATATCGTTCATCTTCTTGGTTCTTTCGGTAAAGTCACGTAGACGGGAAATAATAAAATAATAAAAATAAAACATAATAAAATACAATTCTCACGACGTTTCGGCCACAACGCAAGCAGCCGTCCTCAGGTGAAGAACAGGTCTGTCGGAAAGACAGCGTCTTCACCTGAGGACGGC
>CM025673.2:7030584-7041672 GCA_014621495.2 Entosphenus tridentatus
TATATATATAAACACCTGCTCTAATTAACCAAGTTTAGCCAGTTTTCATAATAACTTAATTGAAACACAATGGAAATTCACCATTTGCATAATTGGCTTCATTGAAATACAACGTAAGTAATGTGGAATGAATATGCTTCAAAATGGATTCAACCGTACATGATAGCGCAATGGGATTGGTGCGTTGGGGATGTACGGATGAAATGCACCGTACAAATGTAAATAAGTATTATTATTACAGGAAAACGGGTGCCTCGTGCTGGGTAAACATGTCCACTGGGGAGACAAAGGCGGCCGGGCGTGGTGCTGGCCACCCACCCACCCCCTCATAGGTACTCGCTGACAGCACCGGCCCCAAAAAGTCTGTTCAGGTTACATCTTTGCCTTTGTGCATGCGTCTCTGCAAAATGTGTTATTCAGCCGTTCCATTTCATTGTTTCTCTGGCCGGTAAATGCGGCACATGTTTAGAAAGCGAGAAAAAAAACCGCTCGCAAACCCACAACGAGCAATGTGTCCTTTCCATTCAATCGATTCTCGGATAACGAAATATATAAATAACTAGCACCCCGCCCGCCTTCACCAAACCAAAGAAAGATCGCAGGAGACCGAGAGAGAAAAAAAAGATTTATGCTCGAATCGCTCGCTAGAAAATCCAGACACCTGCTACCCCGTGTACACACTCTCCCAGCCAGCCGGCCAGCCGGTCAGCCAGCCCCACAACCTCTCTCTTCTCCTGCACATCGCTTCCCCATCTCCATTCTTCCCCCCCTGCCCCTTTTCCCCCATTTCCCCTTTTCGTCCCAGACGCCCACGCGCTGCAGCAGCAGCAACCCCCCCCCTCCCCATAGGAGCCTTGCCTCAAGCTCGCTGCCGGCAGACTTAACACGCTGGCATTAGGAGCTAACACGCACTCTAATTAAGGGCAATCTGTGTCTCCTTTGGACGGGTGCCCCTGCAATATGCCCAGCGACACACACCATCCCTTTTTCTTACTCCCCGCTGACCCACCCTCCCTCCCTCCCGCCCCATCCAAATCCACATTCATGTCCGCACCATCCCCCCCATCACCAACCCGAACCCCATCCCATCGTTCCCCCCCCGCCTCCAACGCAGAGCGAGCAGAACCCAATGGCTCATCCACCAACACCTCGATCGCTGCCACCACCACCACCCACCACCCACCAACCCACCCCCTCCCCACAGTCCCTCCACACAAAGGAGACCCAGGGGAGGCGTCTAATTTAACGGGCGAGCGAGCGGAGAGATTTACAGGCGCACGCTTTTACACGGTTTCACAGGTTGGGGGCGCGTGGAGTCATTAGCATAGCGGCTCTTGTCAATGCGCGAGCACAGTTTTACACTTACGCCGCTCTCAATGGATACGCCGCGACGTATTCATCGACCGGCCAGTTCACGGCGTCTGTCCGCGTCGAGCGGGCAACGGGGGCGGCACGAAGTCTCCGCCGTTGGCCCCGGAGCCAGCGGGGGAAATTCCACGTTAGCAGCAATTTTCGTCGGTCCAAAGTGCTCGCTCAATTTTTGCCCACCCCGGAGGCATGATGGGGTGAGTCCATCCTTGACGACATGTTGAACTCCACGAATCCTGACAAGTACCACAATCTAAACTCAATGCCACCCACTCAGAGATATTTATACGAGCTGTGATATATTTATGAGCTGTGAAAATCATATAGTGCAGAATGACTTGGTCGAACACAGTAGACGCGTACATTTGATGATGCTCACGATGTATACTGTAATAAAATCAGCCAGGATGTGTCCGATTTTGGAAGTAAAGTAAGTTTGAGCCCGGACAGAGTTTGGATGGGTCAAACGGCGTGCATAACGGGTGTTATAGGCAGCGGGGCTACACCGTGGGCAGCGGAAAGGAGTTCAGGAAGAAAAAAACACCCAACACAGCCACGAAGGGAAAAGTAAAAATGAGGTGACGTGTTGGGTGAATGGTTATTTGTTCATAGTCCATACTTAGCGAGGAAAGGAGATGATATAAATAGGCTTAGGAAGCAGAGTCTACCTCCCTGGCCTACCGACACTCGTGCAGTGAGACAAAGAGAGAAAGAGAGACAGGCAGCAACAGGCGCAAACACAGAGATTGAAAGAGAGACCCAGAGGATGGAGAGATGGGGAGAACTCGGGAGACGAAGGAATGGAGGGAGACAATCAGCCAAAGACACGCAGAAGTGACAGAAACACAAAGAGAGAGCAGCAAGCGACACGCACAGAAAGAGACACACAGACACAGAGAGAGAGAAACAGAGAGAAGTAGAGGACACAGACAGAGGGGGAGAGGAAGAAGCAGAAGTCATTTAGAAAGCTACGGGCTGGGGTCATGCCTTGCCGGCATGTGCTGTGATAAATCGTCTCCGCTCCCACCACCGGGCCGGGCAGAGAGCCAGTAGGCGACGCTGACTTCATTATCGTGAGGAAGACGGACAACGCTGACGGCGGCCAAGAGAAACGCCAAGACGCAAAACTTACACACACACATGTGTCGTCATTGTTGTTGTTGTGGGCTGCACTTTTGCATGGTTCAGCCGAGTTAAAAGTGTCCCGACACTTTTGCATTGTCTCTGTGCTGTTCACCTCTTGACGTTCTCTGGTCTGACACTGGTGGTGAGACTAGGCCACAGAGAAGGCCGTCTCTGGTGTAGGCCAATCAGTTTCAAAGACAACGCCACATATTATTAGAGCGTGTTTTTGTTTGCATGTTTTGCCACAAGTACCGTGTGTGGTTAATGAAAAAGGTTTCCGTTTGGTATTTGAACATCTTAACACTGATTGCTTTATTGCCAGGAAGGTTAAAACATTGTTATTCATCATCAGTCGAACTGGTTAGGCAAAGCTAAATGACCGCGCTTCTATCGTCTCATCGTATCTTATTTTATATCCGTAGAGCGCCGGTATCGTGCGAGGAACATCGGCACCAGCGCTGGGGCACTCTGCAAGGCAGGCTCGGGCGTTAAACGAGAACGTGGTACGGGGCGTGTTAACGTCGGCACTGGGGAGACAAAGGCGGCCGAGCTCGGTGAAAGCCACCAGCGTCCTCGCGCGCCGTGCCGGCCTTTTTAAAGGTAACCAAATAACTTGGCAATGTCCCCTTCACCCATTCCGTCTCTCTGCCTTGGAAAATGTTAAATAAATAAAAGCATAATTTCAGCAGCACTACTGCAATACAAGCAAAACTCTGGACCGGTTCGACACACGGTGTCTGACCAGCAGTCGGGTTTTATTTTAATCGATGCTGGTGAACTGGCGACCTTAGAGGAAAGGACATGGGGGTGGGTGTGTTGGTTTGACACAAAATAAAAAAAGCAACTCTAAATAATCACGAGCTCGCTTTAAAGCACTTGTTCAGAGACGCCTGTATTGGGCCCTGCGAGGGATATTCTTCTGCACCGTCTTTGTTCAAAAGAGAAATGGAATACAACGTACGCACACACACATGGTAATGAGCGTGCACGTATTTTGGTAGTCCCGCGTAGCGCCTTTCACAGGACACCTCATATGATTTGTATGTGTCTTCCAGCTAAACTAACTCGCATGCCAAACACACGCAAACTATTATCTCCCTTCCCTTGCCCATAAAAACAGCGGCGATTGTGCCTCGCCGCAGCTGCTGTAAGCAAGACGATTTCTCCAAGTCGCAAGTACAATTGCCGTATGCTTTTAAACCGCACGTGTCCCGCGCAATACAAAGCAACTCCCCCCCCCACCCCGTTAAGCCTGACTGACTGCCGGAGCCAGTGGCGTTAGCGAGCACCCACTAAGGCTGGCCCCCAAGTGGAGCGGTCTGCAACATTCCTGGCCGCCTTTGTCTCCCCGGGGCCCGTTTGAATACTGAACCGAGTACTAATTTAAGGCTGAGCTGACATCGAGACGTGGTTACAAAAATATATGGCTACATGTGAACAGACAAAGATCCCCCATGTAGCCTGAACAAAATGTTGGGGCAAGTGCTATTAGTGAGCACCTATGAAGGTCGGCACAGCACACGAGGGGGTGGGTGGCCAGCAGCACCCCCAGCCGTCTTTGTCTCCCGCATGGCGATGTTTACACACTGCACCAGGTACTAATTTCAGGCTGAGTCGACCTAGGGGAGGCCCAGGACCGGTTCCGTTTATCGTCACTGGAGTTGGCCATGAGTGGGAATCGAACTCGGGTTGTCGGGGTTCGTAGCGTAGCGCGCTAAACCGCCACTGCTCCCCAAGCGCGCACACACACACAGCTATACACGCACGTACATGCACACACACGCGCACAGACACACACCTATACACGCACACATGCACACACACGCACGCGCACGCACACACAGCTATACACGCACACACATGCACACGCACACACATGCACACACGCACACACGCGCACACACACACAGCTATACACGCACACATGCACACACGAAGAATCCAAAACGTGCACCTGCATGTCTGGGCAACCAGTGCATTGAGGTCACATCCTGACTTATGCCGCGAGAGTAGAAAGATGTCCTCTAAGCTTTTTCCCCCCTCTCTTTTTCTTTCCCCACCGCCGATAATTCTTGAAGATGCCTCTGCGTTGGCGTTCTGTGCAGAGCGAGTCTCGCCCTTGGCGAGTCTCGCTCTGCGCTCAAACTTTTACGCGAAGCTCACAACGCTGCGAGCGCACACGACAACCGCGTCGCCGACACACTTTGCAAAGCGTGATCTCTCACCCCCGAGGCCGGCAAAAACGGGTCGCACTCTCTTGGCGCTCTTTGACGAATTGTCGCGTTGCTGTGGAGCATTGTGGGCAGAAGCAAACGTACATCGCAGCTCCGTTCTTGAGTCTCCAAATAAATGAAAAATAAAAAAATGTTGCTTAAGTCCATCAGCCAGTCGTTGGCTTTCGAGGCCAATATTATCCAGCCAGATTTGTTCGGGCAAACTCTTAAAGAGTGGTCAGTCAATACAAAAACTGGCCTTCTTGGCATACTAACGTGGAATTTCCACCAGTGACTCAGGGCTGCAGCAGAGACGAGCACGGTCCCTCCCATTACTAATGCGGCATTTTTTTCTGAGAATAAAAGCAAATAATGAAGTTGTAACTCGATGACGAATTACTAACTTTTGTCGTGCAGATTATAAACCTCCGCTACGCGGCGCCGTCAAGACATGGGTCTTCAAGCTTCATTAACGGGTGAAAAAGTCTGGAGTGACTTTCAAACACACTGCCACGGTACTTGTTATGCCACTCCGCTGGTGCTGCATTGACACGTTTCCGCTGAGTATTTATTACATATGTAGCTACTACATATGTAGCTACCACATATGTAGCTACCACATATGTAGCTACCACATATGTAGCTACCACATATGTAGCTACCACATATGTAGCTACTACATATGTAGCTACTACATATGTAGCTACCACATATGTAGCTACCACATATGTAGCTACCACATATGTAGCTACCACATATGTAGCTACTACATATGTAGCTACCACATATGTAGCTACTTGTGCTACTGGGATAATCCGGCACTGCCCGACTCCACTTCTGATGGCTAATTTCTTACTTTCCTTTGCCATCAGGATCATTATTATCATCGTTATGATCGTCACAAACACTTCTAAAATTCTACAAACGCAGCACCACGACGGTCACTCCAACGGCCATCCTACGCGCACCACCGCCAATGGTACACCTGCCACAGTAACGTGGAATTACCAACGCTGGCGCACGATGGTTTGAAGGGGGGTGGGTTGTCTGTGGGGAGTCATTTAAGACTTTCGCTGCAGCAGCAGCAGCACTCTCAGGAAGATGTACCCCCCAATCCAACTCAAATTGCCTTTAACAGCGGAGGGTTAGGATGTGAAAAGTAATTGTGGGCAATTAAAGGGGCCTCGTTTCTTTTTCTACCCCTTCGTCTTCTGCCTCACTCTCTCTTCTCGCTCGCTCGCTCCACCCCCGACCACCAACCACCCCAAACGTTTGGCCGCACGGGCAGAACGGCATCCGGCCCGCTCCATAGACAGCCCCCTCCACCCGCGCCCTAACCCACCCCCCCACAGTTCGCAGCGCAATTACATTAATTCGTCTGTTTTTGCAGTGGCCGTTTGTTCCCAGACCGCCCCCCCCCGCCCCTACCGATGCCTTGCCATGTCTTAGACGTAATTAATACGGCATTTTCTGGACTCGCGACAGTAACCAGCATTGTGCCTGCACGTGGCTTCCACGCTGGTTAGCTGTGATGCCGGCGACCGGCGTCGGTGGGTTGAGATTCCCGGACGTGGTCAACACCGGTGACGATTATCTGGACGGGCTCTGGGCCCTGCGCCCTTAGGTCGACTCGGCCTTAAATGAGCACCTGGTTGCGGCGTGAAGACATCAGCATTGGGGAGACAAAGGTGGCCGGGCGTGGTTTCTGGCCACACCAACCCCCTAGTGTGTGTCATATCGGCCTGAAAAGCTGCTCGCTACCAGCATTTGCACAAGTAGTGTGTCAAAGACGATACGGGACACATTTGTCGTTGTGCGTGCGTGTGTGACAAACACGCGTGCCTATACGCGCGTACCGTACGTAACACACACACAAACGCGTACACTACACACGCCGTCACAAACTTCTATTTCTCTCGAGCAGCAACAAAAAACCCACTCCCGACTTACTCCATCTCAAAAGCAATCCACACGCCCATTCCCCATCCTCGCCCCTCCTCAAAGGCCCAAAGAGCAGTGGGCAGGCAAGGAGAGCCTTAGCCCTGTTGCCCGGAACTTATTCTGCAACCTGAGAATACCAAGGAAACATTAGAGAAGGGTCTTTATCTGACCCCGTTCCTATCCATCACTCTGGGCTGCATCCACCCACCCACCCATCCACCCACTCGCCCACCCATCTACCCCACCAGTCACCCCAACCCCAATTGCGTGGACACCCCCCCAGTAGGTTCCCCCCTCTGCCCCCCACCCCCCCCGTAGAAAACCGGAATGGCTGGCAATCTGTCAATGGCATGGCCATGAGCTCAGAGCCTTTTACAACCGGGCGCACATAGCCCTGCCAAACGAAGTCCCGTTTATAAATAGCCCAGATCGCTGCAGCGTTTGAGGATGAGGGCAATTAGGGCCAATTTTAAATCAGCCGCTTCTTCTGAAAGTCGTCGCGAATGCAATTGCGAGCTTAGTGATGCTTACCGACAAACGCGAGTGCGCGCGCGTGTGCGTGCACGCGAGGTCTGTTCAGAGGTTTAGACACCGCTTTATCCTGTGTATGATGGGTGCGTGCGCGTGTGTGTGGGTATGCGGGGAGCGGTCGTGTAACGGTTAGTGAAATGCGCTGTGAAACCGGCGACCCGGGTTCCATTCTCGCTCATGGCCAACATTGGTGATGTGTATCTGAACCAGTCCTGGGCCTCCTCCATGTCAACTCCCGCACCTCCGATTAGCACGGGTGGCAAGGCAAGGTGCGAAAGAAGTTCAACATACATACAAACAACTCAGCTTTAAGTGAACATCTGGTACAGTATATAAACATCAGCACTTGGAATACAAAGGCGGCCGGGCGTGGTGCTGACTGCACCACCCCCTTGTGCGCAGTTCTGGCCTTCACAGGTGCTCGCTAGCAGCACTTTCCCCAACAGCCTCTGTAGGTTACACGGGGGATCTTTGCCTCTGTGGGGAGTGTTGGTGTTTCGGTATGACTGTGCTATAAAACCGGCGACCTGGGTTCGATTTCCAGCCATGCAAAACATTACCGGCATGTGGTATTTGAACGTTTGCCCTGGCACGAGGTGTGATTGGCAAAGCGATACGTGAATGTTCTCCCTCGGGTCAAACTCAGCCTGAAGTGAATGCCTTGCATGGTGTGTGAATATCGGTGCAAGGGAGACAGAGATGGCTAGGTGTGTTGCCGACGACACCAACCCTCCGTCGTGCCGTGCCGACCTTAATAGGAGCTTGCTTACAGGACTCGCCCACCACGTTCTACAAGACGGTGCATGCGGAGTGTCCAAGTGTGCAAAGTATCGCCACGCCGAAATTAGCACTGGGAATTGTTCCTTTCCTTTGGAAAAGCTCCAAATAGCACAGGTGGCGACGTACGGTGGGTGGAAAATAAGTTCAACCTACGTACATACATGCAGTGGTGGAAATGCCACATTCTTATAAGGATGACACCAATATTGCCTTTCCATAAGTGAGTAGTGCAGCCTCAACAGTTATTTTATTTATGAAACCTGCAGAAATTACGATTTCGGTTGTGGTAGTAGTAACAATGGTTGTGGCTGTAGTTATGATGGTTATGACTAGGTTATTATAGTATTGATACTTGTGGTTGTCATGACGATGATAGTGGTGATGATGATGGTGGTGACTATGGTGACGGTGGTGACGATGGTGGCTGCGATGATGAGGGTGGTGAAGAAGATGATGATGGTGGCAGTGGTGGTTGTTGTGGTTGTCGTGATGACGATGGTGGTGGTTGTGATGATGAGGGTGGTGATGACAACGACAGTGGAGGCTGTTGTGGCTGTAGTGACGACGACTGTAATGAAAACAATGATGATGATGGGCACCGATACGGCCGAGCGAACACCAGTCCTGGACTCAAACACGTGCCCTCGCACGACTGTGCGCCCGGCTCTTCAAACCACTGAGCCAGCCGCTAAGTCACAACACATCACACGGCTCATTTACTCAACACGCAAACACACACACACATGACCCACAGCTCTGGCCACGTGACCACGCGTTCACATTTCTGCGGTGGTCAGCCGAAGGGACCACCTTTCACGTCTGGCCCATTCCGAATATAATCCGCGCTCACAGCTTGCGAGATCCTGGAAAGTTTCTCCTTAACTTTCATGTGGGCGGGCGGCGGCGGGGGGCTTTAATAATTATTATTATAATTATATATTTTTTTGTCCTTCACTCCCCCAGGCCTAGATTGTGTCGGATTTCAAAGGGGCCGCGGGATGTGAAGATGGCACGATGAGACGATGCGACACGACAGGCGAGGGGTGGGGGGGGGGGCCGGGGGGGGGCCCTCGCACGCAGACACTCACAACAGAGAGGTGAGTGACATCAAGAGCGCAATGTGTTGTTCATACACGTGTACGCATGCGTGTACACAAGCATGTATATATATGTAAACTAAAACTTTTTTAAAAATTTTACCAGGTAAGGCCCCACTGAGCTATGTAGCTCTTTTTCAGAAGCGACCTGGCCACAAAGGAAAGTTCAACGAAGTGGCTTATCGTGTGGAAATTGATAGCAGCCAAACAGTGTAAGCGCGCGTTGATTCTAAATGCGGAGAAAAAAATCGGGAGGTCCTGGAGAAAAATCCACATGACCACGGGGCGAACACGTAAACTCCAAATATACAGGCGTCAGTCGGGATGGAACCCACGAACTCCTGTACCAGACGAGCAAGATAACATCTCTCCACACGTACGCACATATACATGTATGTGTACGCACGTAAAGACACCCTCCCACCGGTAACCTTGACGGACTCTTTGCTGCGTGCAAGCCCTGTTAGCGAGCACCTATTACGGCCGGCACGGCACACAAGGATGTCGTGTGGCCAAAGTCACGCCATGGCTCTCCTCATCTCCCCAGTGGCGATGTTTACTCGCCGGGCCGAGAACTAATTTAATGTTGAGTCGAACTGCTCGTGGAGGGGCCCAGGACCAGTTAAGATGTTTGTCACTGATGTCGGCCGTTTGTGTGCATCGCAGCGCAGTGCGCTAACCACTGCGCCACTGCTCCCAACATATATATAAAGACAAAGATACACGCACGCCTGCACTATATAGCGAAGATGGGCAGATAATAATAGATTGAAAGAAACTACGAGTATTAGTAACATTCCATAAGAGCAATGAGAGAAGGATAGTCTAGCAAGTGCTAGGGTATCTGTAGAGCCAAACTTGCTGACGGTGCTGCTATTGCTGATGGTGCTGAAATGGAGATGATAATGCTTAACAAAAAGAACATATTTCTATATTACTGCCGATGCTATGTTTAGAACAATACTGCAGCTCCTGATTAAACAGGCTAGACAATCGTGGTAAGTCATGATGATCCCGAGGATGCTGTTGATAAAAACCATAGATGTTTATAATGATGTTGATGAATACGATTTTAATAATAATGTACTCGATTCTTGTGCATGAAGGGAGCAATGTGCTCAGGAGATGAATGCCAATGGCGGGGTCTGGTGGTCACGACGAGAGAGCTTCAGTGGAGAGAATTCGTGTCGTTTTGCTGTTCCCTCCTCCAATGAAGGAGCTCTGACTACAATCTGACAATGCTACGATTGTTTAACAACTTTCGCACCGTACGTAGCCAACCGTGCTGATCGGAGAGGTGGTAAGGCCCTACTGAGCTCATATAGCTCGTTTTTAGAAGCGACCTGGCTAAAAACGACAGCTCACCCAAGTGGCTCAATGCGGAAATTTCAAGCAGCCAAATACTCTAAACGCGCGTTTCTAAATGTGGAGGGGAAAAACCGGAGGACCCGGAGAAAAATCCACGTGACCACGGGGAGAGAAAGAGAGAGAGAACACACAAACTCTATATATACAAACGTCAGGTTCGGCATCGAACCCATGACCTCCTGCATAGCAGGCAAGGTAATTAACATCCCGCCACCGTGGGGGGAAGTGGTGGTTGGCACACCGAAGACGCAAACCGCAAACACACAGCACTGACCGACACGCCGACCCTCACCTGGCACACGCGGAGCGCCTGGTCGAGCACGGACTTGGTGTCGGTGCCGTAGTCGGGCGAGGGCAGCGGTACGCGTCCCACGTGCGCCAGCAGCAGCAGCAGCGCCTTGGTGTGCGCGCTGTCCATGGGCCGCTGGGCCACGCCGTCCAGGGACACGTTGCCCGCCAGCTCCAGGTTCAGCGAGTCCTCGTTGTGGCGCACGGGCAGCTCAGCGTACTCGGAGGCGTCCTGCGGGGCGGGCGGCGCGCACGGCGGTGGTGGTTGGTACATCGTTACAATGATGATGTTGGTACATTGTTACAATGATGATGTTGGTACATTGTTACAATGATGATGTTGGTACATTGTTATAATGATGATGTTGGTACATTGT
>CM025673.2:7041682-7115296 GCA_014621495.2 Entosphenus tridentatus
AATGATGATGTTGGTACATTGTTACAATGATGATGTTGGTACATTGTTACAATGATGGTACATTATTACAATGATGATACATTGTTATAACAATGATGCATTATTACAATGTTGATAATGCATTGTCACAATGATGATAAATTAACACAATTATGATGATGACACCTACGGTATCACGATTATGATCGAAGCGACCGCATCTCAAGACGCTCTGCAAGAACACTGCGCGTGTTCATTTGATATTGGCAAAGTGACATCCACACCGCCGATTTCCCGCACCTCCAATTAGCACGGTTGGCTAGGTACAGTGCGATAGAAGTTCAACGTACATACTTACATCTGAATGTTCTCCCTAGGGTCAAACTCAGCCTGAAGTGAATGCCTTGCGTGGTGTGTGAATATCGGTGCAAGGGAGACAGAGATGGCTGGGTGTATTGCCGACGACACCAACCCTCCGTCGTGCCGTTCCGACCTTAACCCTTTCGCGTTTCTGAGACGTCTGGCAAGTTGCAGGTTGGGTGTCCCATTCACCTCTGAATCTTGGAAAGTGCAAGGGGCTCATTGTTAATATCATTTAGAGAGTCAGCACCGTTGTTTTTAAAGACATTGTACTCACGGCAGCGAACTGTAGCGAACCGACCGCATTCAATGATCACTGGCGACAAACTGCGCCACACGCCCTCCCGCATGGCCTTGTGGGAGCCTCGGTACCAATAGTTATTTTATTTTAGGTTTTATTCTGGTTTCATTTCGCTCATGTACGCGTACGTCAGCGGAACGGGAAAGGGTTAATAGGTGCTTGTTTACAGGACTCGCCCCACGTCTACAAGACGGCGTTTTCAGAGGAGCCGTGTGTCGAAAGTTTGTGAATCCATGAAGCATCACCACATTAGTGGCAGAGGAGAGGAAGTTCTCCGGCCTGAACTTGAACAAGGGAGGGGAGCCAAAACAGCACGGACGGCTGTCGGAAGCAGGAAGGCGTTCCTGACCATGGAGGGCAGCAGAAGAGAATGTGTGGCCGCCTCCAGAGGGACGATCGACCGGAGGCGTCATCAGAAAGCCTTGCCGTGTATCATGTACGTCGCCGCTTGTGTGCGAGTAGCATTACCGAGTACGCTTGCTGAACAACATCGACGGCGTTACTTTTCTCTCTCGCGACGATGACAACCATCCAACGAGTGACGACGAGACGTGCAGACACGTGATGAGAAACACAACAACGTGGTGACGATTGATGACAAGGCACGTGATGATGACGTCACGGCCAGTTTCGTGAATGCTTCATGAGCCATGCTAATGTGACGATGACGATGATAATGCTGCACACGGTAATGATATGATGACGGTGGCGATGTTGAAGAGTATTGATTATCATATTTACGGTGAAAGGACCGAGTTTGGTAATCGAACGCAGAAATCATCATCATGAAACACTTGTCCTCGTTGTCATCATCATAGCAATCACTTGCTTCGAGATGAGCGTGACACGCCAGTCCAAACCTTGCTCACGTTACATGATCAATCACCACGACAGCTTTGAGAGTGTTCACAAGGTGGGCTCACGAGTCAAAAGCGAAAGAAGTTTCGACGCACAAATGAGCAACGTAATCCCGCTCGCCGTTCTCTCTTGGCAGAGTTGGTGGTAAAAAAAAAAATATATTAAATACTCCGTGTTCCCATAGCAGGAGCCGGTTCATTGACAAGACAACCACGAAGTGACGAACAATTTATTGACCTTGAAAAAGAAGCCCAACGATTGATGATGCCAGCAATGCTGACGATGCGGTCATTGATGACTATGATGATACTGATGATGATGAAATCCATGATGATGATGATGAATGAGTGAATCGATGCCCGACTGGGATTTAAACTCACAACCTTCAGGTTGGCGGTCAAGCGCTCGAACCACAGGACCTTTCGGCTAAAGAACGTCGATTCAAATTGGGCTCGGTTAATAACCTTAGAAAATTACAAAAACCACAGATGGTTTTCTGAGCTTCGTCACGAACTGTTATACTCCGTTTCTGAAGCGGCGCGTGCGACGAAAAGTAGCACAACCCTGAAAAGTGGCACAACCCTCAACGTGCATTTGTCAGAGAGCTGTGCGCAGCGCGAAAAACCCACTAAGCGATATCAACAACGACGATAACAACAAACACCGACGGATAGGGATGAATCTATCACCACGACGGCTTTGCCCTGTCTCCATCGCCGTCAGTGTCGACGCACGCGCGCGCACTTGCGCTCGCGTGCGGCAGCCCTGCAATTGATGCGAAGCGTGCGTGCGCTGTACAACCGAGCGCCCCGCTCACACATCGGTGCGAGTGCGGCTGTGCGCGAGAGCTATTGTGGGATGAACTGTGGAGCAGGAGGAGGACGAGACGGACATCTGCTCCAGCATTCAGTCGGAGCTGGGGTTAGGGTCGAGGTTGGGGTTGGGTTTGGGACACACACGAGTTTTTTTTTTAACCAACTCCCTCCACTTTGCCCCCCCCCGCCCCACTCGGGGGCAAACACGAGTGGCCGGCAGTTGTGAAAACACGGGGGGCGCTAAAGCGGCTGTGCACCCACGCGCACAAAGACAAAGATCCCCCGTGTAGCATTCATCACTGTTGGGGGCAAGTGCTGTTATAGCAAGCACCTCGGAAGGCTGGCAGAGAGCACAAGTAGGCGGCGTGACCAGCACCACGCTCGGCCCCCTTTGTCTCCCCAATGCTCATGTTTACAGACTGCACCAGGTACTCATTTGAGGCCGAGTTGACTTCGGGGGCAGGCCAAGGAATGGTTCAGATATATTCGTCACCGATGTTGGCCGTGAGCGGAAATCCAACTCAGGTCTGTGGATTTGTAGCGCAGTGAGCTAATTAATTATTGCACCACAGCTTCCTAAGCGTGCCTGCCTGCGTGCGCGCATACACACAAGTACAAACTAACACAGAAATGCACGCGCACCTCTAAACGTAGAGAAACACCGAGACAGAAAGGCACACATTCTAGTGCGCGCACAGAGGGTCCGATTACATCTCCATTTGAAACAACGGAGCAAGTTTCTTGCACCTCTCCCAGCATCTGTCTACCCAGCGGTGTGAGTGGGTATCGCGAGAGTTCGCCGGAGGGCCAGCCGCGGTGGGGGCAATGTGTGAGTAAATCGAACCTCTGTCGCGCGTGGAAGAGTAGGCCTAAAAAAAAAACATTTTCCCACGGGTGTTTTTGGGCTCCCTCTCGTGGAGCCTCTACCTTCCTCTACCAGTGGCACGAGCAGCAAGACATTGCAGGGCTGCACCTTTGCCATTACCTTTTTTTTGCGTCACACCGCGTGCTACAAAACACACGATTTTGACACCTACGATCGCATGACCGCGGGGGGCTTTGTCTGAGGCGAGCCGGCAACTCGACATCATTGAGCGTGGGTGGCTCCCGGACTCGCAGATAAAGGCTCCCTTTCAGCGGAGAGCGGCGGGCCAGCTAAAGGTGAAACGGGGGTTTAAAACGCGACCCCCCCCCCCCCCGGCACCTTTTGAGTGCGACACTCGCTGCTCGTGAATGGGGGCAGCGAGCGGCAGGGTCACGGCCATGGGGATTGTTCGCCGTCGACGAGCGATGGCGGAAAGCACGCGAGAGGGGGTAACGCGTCGCTCGCCGCGTTTTGTTTCAGTACGTTTTTCCGTCGTTTGCGTGCGAGAGAGAGCGAGTGGAGCGAGCAAGCGAGAGCGACCGAGAGGAGTGAGAGAGAACGAGAGAGCGAGCGATTAAGAGAGCGAGTGAGAGAGCGAGCGAGCGGAGTGAGAGAGAGCGAGAGAGAGTGAGCGAGCGTTTGCAATGAGCAAGTGATGGAGCTTCGCACTGAGCGGTGTGACGTGTGAGCAGTGTGACGTTTGAGAATAAATGTTCCAACGGAACGAAAATGTTGCTGCATCCCAAGTTGAAACATGTGTACAGTTTCTGATCATTGGCTGGCAATTGCACTCTTGAAAGGTGCAAACGATTAGCGGTTAATGCCTCTCTTCAATTGAGCAAAGGTATATAAAACAAAACTTGGGAAAAAGAGATGATGAGAGTGAATTAAAAAAGTGGAGCAGTGCGAGCTAAGAAAGCGGACCTGAGCTGTAGTAGCTGAATGCAGTACGGAAATGTTCACAGGCCTTTTCAAATCCACTGCTGGATTAAGGCGGAACGTAAGGACTGTTTGATCATACTTCACCGTGTTGGCCAGTGTGGGTTGGTGAACAGTGGGGGGGGGGAGGAGGCCAGGACCGGTTCGCCAATGATGTCAGCCTCGGCTGAGAATCGAACTCAGGTCGCAGGATCCATAGCTCAGTGTACTCACCTACCCCCGCTACCCATAGCGAGAGAGAACGAGAGAGCGAGCGAGTGAGAGAGCGAGTCACAGAGTGAGCGATTAAGAGAGCGAGTGACAGAGTGAGCGATTAAGAGAGCGAGTGAGAGAGCGAGCGAGAGGAGAGAGATGAGCGAGGAGCGAGAGAGCGAGCGTTTGCAAAAAAAAAAACATTAACATACCTACAAATACACACACACACAAAACACAGACACAAGACGTAAACAAATATACACGGACAACATGACACACCCAGACACACTTACTAACAGACTTTTGGGCAAACACCACGCCCGGCCACCTTTGTCTCCCTAGTGGTGATGCTTACACACTGTGCAAGGCACTCAATTGAGGCCGAGTCGACCTAGGGGAGGCTCAGGACCGGGAATCGAACTCGGGTCATCGGGTTCGCTGTGCAGCGCGGTAACTGCTGCTGCGCCACCGCTACCCACACGTCCACAGTTACAGACACACAGACAGTTGGACGTACATTGTTAAACACAGATCACGTGAAAGACAGCCAGACACTGCCCGACACATTGACAGCTTGACACACAGTTAGATTACCAGCAGCGCCGAGTGTGACAGACAGCGGCAGTGTTGAGCGCGAGAGGGTGCGAGGTATCAGGATGGCTTTTGTGCGCGCACAAAAGACAAAGATCCCCACGTGTAGCCTATACAGACCGTTGGGGCAAGTGCTATTAGAAAAGAAGTATGAAGACCGGCGCGGCACACGAGGGGGTGGGTGGCCGGCACCACGCCTTTTGTGTCCCCTGCCAGTGCAAATGTTTATACACTGCATCAGATACTCATTTAAGGCTGAGCCAACCTAGGGAAGGTGCAGGACCGCTTCAAATATTTGCTACGCTTATTGGTCGCGAGTGGGAATCGAAACCGAGTGGCCATGTCCGTAGCGCAGCGTGTTAACCATGACACTACCGCACATAACAAAGATTCAACCGACAGACAGAAGTGCTGTTAGTGAGCACCTATGAAGGCTGGCGTGGCACACGAGGGGGTGGGTGGCCAGAACCACGCCTTGCCGCCTTTGTCTCCCCAGTGGCGATGTTTACACACCGCACCAGGTATTCATTTGAGGCCGAGTCGACCTAGGGGAGATCCGGGGATTGGTTCAGATAATCGTCACTGTTGTTGGCCATGATTGGTAATCGAACTCGGGTCGCCGGGTTTGAAGTGCAGCGTAGCGCTAACCAGGACACTACCGCTCCTAACAAAGATCCTAGCTGTCCCCTTCCCCCGCACCTCCGATTAGAACGGTTCAATCGAATTTGTGGCCAGAGGTACGTGGTGTAGAGTTGTTTTGCCGCCTGGGAGGATCGTTCGGTTGGCTACGTACGGCGCGAAAGAAGTTCAATATACATTCTCGCTATAGCCTTAATAGACTCTTTGGGGCAAGTGCTGTCAGCGAGCGCCTCCTAACACACACACACACACAAGCTACGCACGTGCGTACAATCGCACACACAAGACGCGCCCGCACGCCGCCACGCAAAAACCCGTGCCGCATCCACTCCGCTGCCTTTGTGCTCAGCCGATAGGGCAGTGTGCAGCAAGGGCGCGCTGGCAAAGGCCGGGGTGGTCGACGGCCATCCGCAAATCCAATTTGGCGCGTTTAAGCTCGCTCGGGTGAGCGGCAAAGAGACTCCGGAGCGTGCACGTGCTGACAGATCGAACCTGAAAAGAATAAAGAGCCGGGGGACAAGGCGGCACACGGAGGGGGGCGGCACACGGAGGGGGGCGGCGAGGGGGGGACAGCCACCGGCTAGGGTCCTTATTTTCAACGAGTGCCGTGAATTATGTCACTTGTGTTTGCCGCTGTAATCTCGTTAGTGGGGGGGGGGGGTTTAACGCCGCTCGCACTTTAATTGGTTGACTCGCCCTTGCTCATTGCATTGTCGCTCGATTGTCAATTCTGTACCGCCGCGTGTGTGTGTGTGGCTGTGAGTGAGGGGGATTGACGTCAATTAGGAGGGGAATACATTTTTTCGAATTATATTTCTTCGGCACCTCCGATTAGCGCGGTTGGCTACGTACGTTCAACGTACGTGCACACATGCATCATCGTCGTCGTTATTGTCGTTGTGGTGAAGAGTTCGAGATCGCTTGATTGAGAAAAGCCGCCCCAAAAAGGGTGTGTGGCCACCAGTTTTGTAAGGACCGATTCGCCGAACTTGAAAGGAAACCTTCACATCCGGTCCATGTGTGCAAAAGTTTAAGCACTCAAAAGGTTCCACACGGCAGGACCCATCCTGAGAAGAAAAGGGTCTCTCAAGGTCTCCATGAGATTCACCTGCAGAAACAAGTAACATTCGTATTCTACGTAAAATAAAATACGAATCTTTCAAGGCAGCCTTAATGACAAAGATCGTGGGCAATTTGATATTCATGACAAGAACAATATCTCCCAAACGTTATGGTCGCGAGTCAAAGAATCGATTTAGATACGCAACAGACGTCAAAGAGAACCCTACTCCCCGTGGAAGCGGATATCAGAGAGCTACCCTCCGAGATCTTTTGAGATTGAGCTCCGGTCCTCGACGGCGGCAAGTTTTCAAGTGCACGCACTTCCATTTTTGAGTTTCACCAAAAAAATGCCTAAAATCAAATGAAGGTGTTAGTTACTTCCTCCTGGCGTGTGTCCAGTTTTTAAACCCACAAGACCTCGACTCCACACAAGCACGCCCACCCCCCCTCGCACACTGCCACTGCTACCCTTTGAGTTTTAATCTGTAAATCTGCATTGTGGGCGCAGAGGGAGACCCATTGTGCCCCGTGGCGTCTGGGTCCGGGGGGGGGGCACAAGACATCTCAGCGGCAGACGCACGAGTGCCTGCAGAAGATCAGCTTAAGGAGGGCCTTCTTTCTCGCCCGCTGAGGCCAATGTATCTGGGACACGCAGCGAGCAACCGGCGTTAGGGATGTCAGGGAGATGAGACCGCAGGGTCCATATGGGAGGGGGTGGTGCTGGTGGTGTGGGGGGTGCAGAGGGCTTTTGGTGTTGGTAGGCATTTAAATGCCACTCTCCACAGCCACCTCCCCACAGACAAATCCTTCACCTCCCAGATGCCCCGTGTCTCTGTCTCAAACCACACATGTCGTATTGGCGGGATTGGGGAAGAAGAAAAAAAGAAAGCAAGCAGCACGAGCAGACAGCATTCGGGCAAACTACTTGCTGTCCTGTCACCGAAAGACACCACACCTACATGCCCTGACGGGTCCACATCCCAACTGGTCATCGACAATGGGAATCACGGACAGGAATTGAACTTGGGTTACCGCTGTTATCATTGCACAGCGTGCCAACCACTTCAAGATTGTTCATATACACACAAACCATAAAGCATGTGTAAGTATATAAAGATGCAATGCTATTTCGGTCAATCATTGGTGATACTAAACATCATACGATTCAAATAATCTATGCCTCGAGTTTCCTGGCTGGCTGCTGGTTGGTTCCCTTTCGAACTCGGCTGTTGTTAGTGGCTGCCGCGGGGGCCATTGCAACCGAAACTATAGCAGGGTAACTGGCTGCACGGGATTTTCTGTGAAACAAATAAACGTTGGGTTGAAACAGCAGACTTCTGCACAACTGAACAATGTGCTTGTCAGGAGAAGCAAACCACACAGATCATTTCCTGAGATGCCCTGCAGCACCGCAATGGGACTCCTCAAGATTTGAAAATGCAAACACCAGAAGTGGTGGCCTGTGCAGAATATTGGGAAAAGACCACAAAGGTTGGACAGGAGACACGGTGAAGAAGGAAAGTGGACATTAAACAAAAATAAACACATTTCTCCGGAGGGAGCTGGTAGGAACGTTGGGTTGCTCGGTCAATGGCCAGGGTCAACGGCGGCGTGGTGTATTCCGCAAATATGCCCGACTGTGAGGGCGGGCACAAGCCGGCGTGAGTAGGTTAAACGTTGAGTTTTATAAGGGCACCACTGGGTGACCACCCAGCCCCACCCCTCACCTCCCCACCCAGCCCATCCCCACCCAGCCCCTCCCCACCCTCCCCACCCAGCCCCTCCCCATCCTCCCCACCCAGCCCCTCCCTCCCCACCCAGCCCCTCCCTGCACGACGGACGGACACAATAATCCCCTGTGGGCTGGTGTAACCAGGAGGTTCCTACCAGTATAATGATAAATAGCGACACTGAAGAGGTGTGGCTAACGAATATAGAATACTAATTTAAAATGTACCCGAACTTTTCAAATTGTGCCCTTATTAATGTCATTCTCTTGCCAGAATATTTTTTTTAAATACGAGAAAATACAAAAAGAAAATCTCGCAAGATATATTATCTTGCCATTTTATGATATAAAAGAGTGGATTACTTGAAGTGCTCAGAGTAACAAGATTGTGAGAAAAGTATGAAATTGACAGCTGTCGATAATTCTCCATTGCAGAGCAAACGTGTTCTCTACTCACTAAATAAATAAAAGAAAAAGTCAAGGTGTAGCCCTAACCATTACACGCCACGGCAGTGTCTCCCATTTAAACTGAGAAAACAAAAATCTGAATATTAATTCGATGAAGAAATAACAAAATCTAACATCTGATCTGCCAGTGTGTGTACAAGGCGGAGCAGCAACCCGCTGGGCACTTTGTTCAAAAAGAACGGCAACATTATCGCGTCATTTTATATTCATCCGTATCACTATTAAAAGGATTACAAGCTGGCAGTGAGGTCTGGTCGCCTCCCACCAGTGAACTAACACAACCTCAGCTTTCTCTCTTGCTGCTGCTGCTGCCACCACCAAAGACAAAGATCCCCCGTATAGCCTGAACAGACTGTTGGGGCAAGTGCTGTTTGCGAGCACCGATGAAGGCCGGCACGGCACACGAGCAGGTGAGTGGCCAGCACCACGCCCGGCCACCTTTATCTCCCCAGTTGTGATGTTTTTACACAACGCACCAGGTACTCATTTGAGGCCGAGTCGACTTAAGGGAGGCCCAGGACAGGTTCAGATAATCGTCACCGGTTATGGCCGTGAGCGAGAATCAAACTCAGGTCGCCGGGTTCGTAGCGCAGCGCGCTAACCGCTACACTACCGCTCCCCGCACCACACCACCACCACACAACACAGCCCCCACCGGCTCTCACTCTACCACCGCCGCCGCCGCCAGCACCCCAACGTACCAGCGCCTCCTCGGTGTTTTTTGTTCGTGAATCTGTCGACGCTGTGAAACGGAGAAGGGCGGCGCAAACTGCACAGAAGCGCCCCCACCCCCGCACCCCCCTCCCACCCCCCGTTTACCAGTTTGTATTTGTACTTTGCATTAATACATGGCGATTAAACAACCATCACCGACGTCCTGAATACTAATGGCTGCATTAATCCTCCGCCGCATTGCCTTTCCTTTATTCCGCTCGCCCTTTCTTTTTTGTGTCGCGCCAAGGGGGGGGGGGGGGGGGCCCGGGGGGGGGGGGGGGGGGGGCGGTAGCGCCGCGCTCTGCCCGTGCCGTACTGAAAAATCTGCGAGCGTTTGTGCGCACGCGTGTGTGTATGCGCGCGTGCGTATGTGTGCTCGTGTGTGTGCATGTGGGGAGCGGTGGTGCCGTTGGTTAGCGCACTGCGCTACAAACCCAGCGATCCGGGTTCGATTCCCGCTAACGGCCACCCACCAGTGATGATTATCTGAACTGCTGCTGGGCCTCCCCTAGGTCGACTCAACCTCAAATGAGTACCCGGTGCTGTGTGTGAACATCGCCACAAGGGAGAAAAAGGCGGCCGGGTGTGATGCTGGCCAGCCACTTGTCTGTTATGGCTACATGGGGATCTTTGTCTTTGTGTGTGGATGGGGAGTGGTGGTTGGCACACTGTGCTACGTACTTGGCTAGCCAAATTCTCACCGTCAACATTAATGTCGAAAACCAGAAACGGTTCCGAGTCTCCCCACGGCAGACTCATCCTTAAATGAGCAGCTGGGGAGACAAAGGTGGCCGGGCATAGCACTGGCCACCCACCCTTTCATGCCCAGTGCAGGCCTTAAGAAGTGCTCGCGAAAAGCACTTGCCCCAACTGTGAGTATGATGGCCATACGGGGGGGGGGGGGATCTTTGTCTGCGTGCCTGTGTGTGTGTTGCTGTGGCACAATTGAGTGTATTAGGCTGCAACTGCTGGCCACCTGGGTTTGATTTCATGCTGTGGGTGACATTTATAGTAAAACTAAAAACTGCGTAAGGCCCATTGAGCAATATGTAACTCTTTTTCAGAAGCGACTTGGCCACAAATGATAACTTTAAAAAGTGGATTATCATGTAGATATGTATAGAAGCCAAATACTCCGAATGTATGTCTCTGAATGTGGAGGGAAAAGACCGGAGGACCCGGAGAACAATCCACACGACCACGGGGAGAAAAAGCAAACAAATAACATACAGCAGACGTCAGAATCAGGATCGAACCCACGATCTCCTGCATACCAGGCGAGGGAGCTAACATATCACCACCGTGGCACCAAACTCTGTCTTAAATGTCTCCTGGTGCGGAGGAAAAGTATTGGCAGTGGGTAGACACAGGCACCTGGGGAGGGTGCTCGCGAAACCATCTTCTTTGTGTTTTGTTCCGGCCTTACCAGGTACATCCTATCAGAAATAGATCAGGCAGTTCACGAGGCTGAACGTGGAATCTGTTTGCGAAACGTTTACAGACATGGGTGCGTATTCCCGTGTGTGTGTGAGAGATTGTATATATTATTATTTTTACACAAATGCATCCAGCTCACTTACAACACAGCTCGGCAAAGACACACACAAATTCAAGTCGACACAAATACAAAGGTCCCCTGTGTAGCCACACAGATTGTAAGGACAAGTGCCGGGACTACCTATGAAGGTCGGTGTGGTGCACGAGTGGGTAGCGTGACCAGCACCACGCCTGGACGGCTTTGTCTACCCAGTGCTGATGTTTACATACCACACCAGGTACTCATTTAGGGCTGAGTAAAGCTAGAGGTGGGCCCTGGACAGATTTAGATTACGCCGCTGAGAATCAAATCAAGGTCACCTGGGTTCGTAGAGCGGTGTGCTAACCACTGCGCCACCACTCCTCCCACAAGCCCACACACACACATGCAGGGAGGCACTGACACACCCACACACACGAAATAAATCAAGGATAATCTTTTTTTCATTCTTCCTGGTGCGTGTGTCCCATCTGCCAAGCTATTTTCCCCATCAAAGTCGCTCAATTAAGCCCCTAATTGATGAGCATGTTTAACAATAGGGAGCCGGTGGGTATGGGTTTTTTTTTTGGTTAAACTATTCAGCGTGGTGGATAATGAAGGGTGTGGATAGACCAGGCTTGGGTTAAAGGGACTCTCGGTTTGTCTTAAAGGCAGCTGGTTAACGTGGACTATAAAACGTAATTACAAATTGCCGTCGTTCAAAATCTCGGCTTGAAAGCCTAAAAGTTTGGGATGCAAGTGGGTCAGAGAGATAGGTTTCAATGGAATGGCAATGAACGTCTGATTACAAACTACGAGATGGCTCAGTGTGGCTCTGTGTGTGCATCTGTGTGCACGTCTGTTTTAACATTTTCATGACCGTGCACTTAGCAGAGAAGCTTAAGAGGCAGTGCTCAGCCATGTTGGTTGCACGTGCTGGACATTCCACATTACTATCGTGAGAAAATCCCCCCCGCCTTTCCCCCTATAAAGATAACCGCTGTTGATTTACATGAACTGTGTAATCGTCATATAGATCCTGGAATGTCTAGTGGGCTGCACTGATCCACAAAGAGATGAACCCACGGATATTTCATTGTCAGGAACTCTCAACAATAAATTAGTATCACATCATGACTATGACGATGGCAAAGATAATTACGACAATATTTGCAGTAACAACACTACGTGACTACGATTATGATGACGGGAATGAGGATGATGTTGCTAATGACAATTGTGAATAACATGACAGCAATAATTGAAATTGTGCCGGTTACTAAGATTGGGATGATAATCACGAGTGACAACGATAATGACGACGACAATGATCACGATGCCAGCCAACAAGAAGTTCAAGTGCATTTAGTTTAACAACTCTGAGAACAAAAGAGACCAGGGATGAGTCTCATTAGCAAAGGGACCTACGGGGCAACCACAATTACCAAAAAAAGAGAAACCAAAGGAAATAAATAGTACGGCAACGACGCAAACAGAAATCAGGAAGCATCACATAATTTAAATTTAAAACACCGCACAAACACCAAAATCAAAGGCAAATAATAATCTCCCCGCGCTGCGTGTCGCCAATAGTCAAGGTTCGCGGCAGCCCACGCCGTCTGCAACGCCAATGCCGCCCGCCGCGCATTCGTGCCTTCGACTCCACAGGCACTTTTAAGAGACAATTTAACCCGTGAGCGTTACGATAACGTACGTGTACGTCAACAAAACGAAACCGGAAGATAAACGAATATAAAACAACTTATCAGTACCGAGGCTCCCACAGGGCCGTGCGGGCGGGCGTGTGGCACAGTTTGGCGCCAGCTGTCGATCGTAGGATTGCGATCGACAGTTCTCCCCTGTGAGTACGATGTCTTTAAAAATAACGTTGCTAAGTCTCTCTAAATAAAATGAAACTTGCGCGTTCCGAGACTCAGCGGTGAAGAGGACACCCACAGCCTGCAACTTGCAGACGTCTCAGAACGGGAAAAGGGTTAAAGGCCTAATTTCTCTTTCTTAAAAGGCCACGCACATTTTCGCCTGGCTTTCGAGCGATACTGAGCTTGGCTCCGTGCCTAAAGAGTCGTCACCATCGTTTACGGCCGTGGTATATCGCGCGCGTTACAAACCCACGTCATTGGAACTGCCGTCACTGATGGTGACGACGACGATGATGACAACAAGCATTGAGGAGGGGCGATCCATATGTATGTTGAACTTTTTTCCGCACCGTACGTTGCCAACCGTGCTCATCGGAGGTGCGGGGGAAGTAAAACAAACTAACGACACGAAAAGCAGCTCTAAACAAATGAGTTTTCTATCCAGATATAAAAAAGAGCTATAGCTCCAGTGGCTTCTAATATCAGAAGGAAGAGCATTCCAGATGGCGGCTGAAGTGCATCTGAAAGCGCGCGATGCGGTGACCGTCTTTGCAAGACGGCTCGCCAAAAGCCGCCGCTGCTGCTGCGAGGATGACCGGAGTTCGCGTGACAAGATGAGCAAGGTGCCGTGGCTCATTGATGGCGAGCACTTTTGTGTGCAATGAGCGTGACCTTGCACGCAATGAGTGCGACCTCAACAGTGACTCACGGACAGGGTGACGAGGAGGTCCTCAACGCGGCTGTCGGCACGGAGCTGTTCACGGAACATGCGCACCGTGCCGTGCTTCAGGTAATAGTAGGAGGAGATCTTGCCCGGGGAGAGCGGCTGGATGCTCCGGTTGTCCTGAAGGAAACATGCATCAACACTCATTCACAATATGAATCATTAAGACGTTATTGTTTAAAAGTTAAAATACATAATGGAGATTATGATATGTATTTTGCGTAATTTTACAAAACCGCGACACCTTGCTTATATCAGATGGTGTTCTGGTGGGTGTGGCGAGTAGCATGCCCTGCCACCACCTTCGTCTCCCCAGTGTGAACTTTTCACACTAAACCGGGTACTCGTTTAAGGCTAAGCCGAAACGTCGTACTCAGATTGTAAATTTTGTGGCTTGGCTCTCAAACACACCGGTGTGCTGTACTAGTGACGAATTGGCAAGTTCTGTTTATGCGACAACCCTTATTAGTTGGCTGTGTCGGGTGGTGGCGGGTTTTAACGACACATTTATATATTTACGCGATCTAAACCAAAAGAAAACCTCTATTATGGATGATTTTGGTCACGAAAGCCTACCACATGTTAAACTGGCCTGGGACAAGTTCAGACAACTTTTCACCACTCAAGTTAACAGTGGCCAGGAATTTAAATCACGTCTCCGGGTTCACAGTGGTGCCGGGACTAAATAGGGCTCCGTGACTCCGTGACAACCGACGGGACGAGTTAAGACCCACACAGGCGATAGCCAGAAATGTTCTGGCCATCGACGCATTGATAGGCACGTGATCCAACCCACAAATAACAACTTTTACCAAGGTGCCGCTCCCTTCACGGCGCTCATCTCAAGCCGCTCGCCGTTGCACGGCTACAGCCCTCGACGTGCGGCTCCGCCGACTGCGCGAGTATTGCAGAAGGGCGTCTCTTGGTCCCGCGACGCCAAAGCACCAAAGCTTGCGCAATCGAAGGCACCGCTCAGGAATGGCTGCGACCCAGGGGAGGTCGCGCGCTCGCAGACGCGGAACGCGCCGCTCGCCCAAAACTTTCTCGCACGCAAATGTGCGCGACCGCGTGCGACTGCGCGCGTGCACGACGTGCGGCCGGTGTCGTAAACCACCTCTTCGTAATTAATATTGATGCAAACACTTTGGGTGGCGCCCGGTACATTACGGGCGTGAGCGCGGATAATTGCCTAAAGCCAATTACAAACGAATTACTGCTCTGTCGGCGTTAGAGAGAGAAAAAGAAAATTATGCACCCGCGGCCCCCCGGTCTCGGAAGAGAGAGTAATTAAGGCATCGCGCTGCGTGGCGAAGCGTAAACAATTTAGCGCTCTGCATAGCTCCCCTGCCGGCCAGCCAAGCCCGGGCATAATGAATTGACCATAATCGCATTACTGCTGACGCGTGGCAGTAAACAGCGACATATAAAGGCGGCAATTAGTAGTGCTATGGGGGGCACCAGGTGTCTCCACAAGTGGATGGCGGTGGCATTGAATTTAACGGGGCTTGCATACGGATTTTAGAAAACTACCCATGCTAATGCCTGCGTGTGTGTTGGAGTGCCGGCCTTCATAGGTGCTTCTCGCAAACAGCACTTGCTCCACCAGAGACAAAGGCAGCCGGAGGAGGTGCTGGCTACCCCCCCTCTACATCCGTGTGCCGTAATGGCCTTTATAGGTGTTCGTGAACAGCACTTGACCTGAAAGTCTGTTTAGGCTATGCAGGGGGATCTTTGTGTTTGTGTGGAGGTTAGGGATGATGCATCGGTTAGGCGCAAAGGGCGATCACGAGTTGTAAAATCAGAGTTCCAGATCCATCCACGGGTAACGGGAACGAAAAGTGGGACCAGAATCTGTCGTGAGTAATGTTCGTCAAATGATAATTGTAATTCTCAGCGTGAGAACTTTAGCCAAAAAAAACAAACGTATTCCCTTCCCCGCTGCCAATGTTGACGACTGCGTCACGATGTCGAGTGTGTCACTTTACCAGCTGCTAATGGATATCGCTGACCGAGAGGAGGCGGAGACTTGACTCGGATAACAATTTCCACGGATGTGAAAAGCCAGTGCTGTACTCGTAATTGAACCCAGTTTTACAAGGGATGGTGGTGGTGCAGAGTGCAAACCACTACGGGAGCACTCGACACTCTAGACACAGCGTCTAAACAAGCGCATGCACGCAAGCACGCACGCACTCGCGCGCGCGCATGGACAGCGAGACATTTTTTTACACTTTCACGCGAATCGTGAAGTGCAAGTACAACAACATGACGATGCTGATAATTTTTTATGTTGTTGACAAATGTTCGTGATCATTCTCATGCTTGCCGATGATGGCCATCACGTGACAATCGCGATAGTGATGCTCTTGCTGCTGAGATGATGATCCTGCAGGCTGCTGAAGCTTAATGAAAAGATGCAAATGACAGTGATGACGACAATGCTGATGACAATGATGATGCCAAAAGTGGTGAGACAGTGGCAACACTGCTGCAACCTCCACCGATTACGACAACAACAACAATAATGATGATAAAGATGCCGATGACAAATACAGTAGAACCCCTCTTAACGACCACCCCTGTTCACAACAGGCCTCCACAGAGTCCAATGTGTTCGCTTGCCGACCATTCCCCTGTTTGGGGGAAAAAGGGAAACTTTCGATGCTATCGGAACGAATTAAGCCTTAACGTGTATTTCCTATACTCGCTTAATGACCAAATCACTTAACGACCGGTTTCGTGGAACCAATTACCGTCGTTAAGAGGGGTTCTACTGTATGATGATGGCGATGCCGATGGCGAACACAACTCACCTCCCCGACCTCTATACATCCCGAGAACTCCAAGTCAAAGAGGGCACTTCCCACCAGCCCCGACAGGAAGTTGTTGATGGCCTGATGGTCAATGTTCTCAAGTTTGTAGTAGCTGCGGATGGAAAAGAGAAGCGCCACCAATGATCACTTAGTCATCAATGTTTAGATTTTAGTCGCGGTCCGAGTCTCGTCGGTCCGTGGCGTACGAGTGGAGTCTCAATGTCCTACCCATCCCGCCCGCACCTCCGATGAGCACGGTTGGCTACGTACGGTGCGAAAGAAGTTCCAACATACGGACAGCCTATGGGAGTCATAACCGTGAGACTCATCGACTAAAGCAGTCAAACATTCAGTCAAACACTCTGAGTTATTAAACGTTCACGCGAGGCCACGCAATCCCCACACCGAATACATGCTGGAAGATAAAGGTGCAGCCGTGCAGGTGCTTGCTCTCACCACTGCTGGGCACAAGGGCCTCAGCGAGAGGATGCTTTGGCTCACTCTTCCACGCCGACCAGACGTATTGAAAGAGGTGGGAGAGTCCACACTTTTATCCCACACACACACACGTGACTTGCCAATCGACCACCGTCAGTTTCGTCCATTAACACTGCTCGGTGGACAACAGAGGCGGAGAGGGAATCGAACGAGCGACCTCCGGATTGCAAGCCCGGCGCGCTGACAGTTACATCGCCACTGCGGCAGCGGCAAAAGTTGTAGCCGTAGCATCCGCAGCAGCCGCACCAGCAGTACCCTCTGTAGTAGCAATAGCAGCGGCAATAGTGGCAATAGCAGCGGCGGTAGCAGCGGCAACAGCAGAAGCAGTAGTTGCAGCAGCAGCCTCTATTTGCATCGTAACCGCACTAACATGACGGCAGTGTGAATACGTAAATCTCGTGTAAAGCATCTGGTTTAATAAGCCACGGTTAACTTCCCTTCCTGTGCATAATCTTCACCACAGCTGCAATCAGTATTAGAATTACAATGTATTCCTATTGCTTTTTAAGCAGTTCTTAACATCTGCGGGTCCTATAATGTCTCTAGCAGCAGGGACCCATTAGCCTATAACCCCACCGTGATTTATGGTTTACCGCATGTCCAGTGGAAATAGTCCACAATGATATACAACTTGCACTCTTTTACGGAGCCAGAGTTTTATGTAAAAAGCGAGCGTTGCGGTGTGACTCTGCTTAAATGAGTATTGATTGGAAATAATCAAAAATCCTACAGAGATACCCACCCATTGATCTGCTTACGTACCGAACAACCAACCAACCATCCACGTACCAATCCCAGCCATGCACCTACCCACCAACTAACCCACCCATCCAACAACACGCCTACCTACATACCAACCCACTTACATGCTAACCTACCTATGAACATACCAACAAACCTATGCAAGCATCCGCACACCTCTAAACTCAACCACTCTCATCCAACCACTAATCCACTGACACACAATGTATTTACACACCCGTTCACCCACACATACACCTACTTATCAATCTACCTACACACATGCAATCAATCCACCTACCTACCTACCTACCCACCTCCTTGCTATATTCCATCACGTTTTTTTTTCTTCCAAGTTTGAACGCATTGCCAATCATTGCCTTTGAAACGCGCGCAGTTAAAAATAACGTTCGCCTCTGCCGCGTTTAGCAAACAGCGGGGGGAAGCAGCAGCAGCGGCGGCGGCGGCGGTAGCCGCAGCCGTTACGATCGATGGGATCGTTGCCGAGTGACCGCTAACCTCGCCGCACACGCTGGACACGGCGCTGGCCTGGTGATTTATTCCGCTCTGTCAGGATCAGCTTGCGGCATCGCTCACCTTCCTCGCTCTCTCTCTCTCTCCCACACTCTCAGGAGGGTGTAAAAAAAACAAACCCCCTCCCGCCCGCCCCACCACCGATAGCCGCTCCTCCCAGTCACCACCACCACCAGCACGAGCGAGCGAGCGAGTGAGCGAGCGATGATGTATTTACATTGGCACCTCCGAGGTCTCCCGTGTACGTCGGGCTGCCTTGCGTAATTACGTGTTTGCTCACGGAAATCACCGACGGTCTTAAGGAGATCCGCGGAATTAGCCCGTGGAATCGTGTGTGCCGTGGCGGTGTGTAACTACCGCTCAAGCGCCGCTTCTTAAAGAGGCGAACCCCCTCTCCCCCCCCCTCCCCCTGCAAAAACAAGGGCCGTGCCGTTTTATTGCGCGATGATCAGCGCAGTATCGACTCGCGCGGCAGGCACAGGCGGCCCTTGAAATCTGGGTCAATTACTAAAATTATCCTAGGATTTACATCGCCCTCAATGCGCCCCCCCGCCCCCCCGGTTGTTGCCACAGGTATTCATTTAAGGCTTAGCTGACCTAGGAGAGGCCCAAAATCTCGAAGGCAAAGATCTTCCCGTGTCACTTTAAACAAGCTGTTGGGGAAAATGCTGTTGGCGTGAATCTGTTATGGCCAGAATGGCTCACGAGGGGGTAGGCGGCAAGTATAACGGCTAACCGCTTTTGTCTACCCAGTGGCGATGTTTACTGCACACCGCACCAGATACTCATATGAGGCTGAGTAGCCCTAGGGGAGGCCCAGGACCGGTTCAGATAATCACCACTGGTGTTGGTCGCGAGTGGGAACTGCACTCGGGTTGCTGGGTTCATAGCGCAGTGCGCTGACTGCTACATTACCGCTCCCCACATATAAACACACATTCACACACACTCACTCATACTTGCATTCACACACACACACACACAGTCACTTTCACACACATACACATTAATACACACTCAAAGGTATTCACTCACACAGAAATACACTCTGCTCGCACGCACTGATTGAGACACGCCGAGATGCACCTGGGGTTCATGATGAGCCGACGGAAGAAATAGGTCCAGGTGATGTAGTCCATGGCGTCTTGCTTGGAGGTGATGGTACCAGAGGTGATCTCAGCATTGAGATGGTCAGCGAGTACCTCCAACAAACTAGGACACACGTACGGAGTCGGGCATGGCCACACACGTTCCAACCCTGTGCAGCCTTGCAAAGCGGACGTGATCTCCAGCGAAACGTCGGTACTCATTAAAACATCGTGGGATTCCTCTCCAACAACAACAACAATAACAACAACAGCACCGACTGGTGGCACTGCCGAGGCAGTGAGAAGCCTCGCCGCGTTCGATTCACGTCACACTTTTATGAATTGTCTGCGTCGGGATTGAGGAGGGTTTACGATGGACACGCTAATTACGCGACGACCTCACCCAAAAGAAACCAATCACGAATCGTACTATTTTGCCGTGAAAGCCTACGAATAAATTGCGTTCGTATTGCTGTTGTTTAATGAGCGGTGCGGAAAGTGTGACGGACCAACAGAGCTCATGATGAACAATTTGCACTTGCGTTGGAAAGTGTTTAAAAGGGGATACAGGTTCATGGCAGGAGATAAGGAGGTGAGTCTCACCTGCACTTTACTGAAAAGTGTCAGACTACGACCCCTTGATCTCTTGTATGCATGTAAGTATGTATGTTGAAACCAACCGTACGATACCAGGCGGCAACACAACTTTACACCACGAGGCCTTTGGCCAAAAATTCGATCGAAAAATTCGATCGAGCGCTACAGACCGGCAGGCAGACGGACGGACAGAGCCGACGCACGTTGGAACGCGTTGACGAGGGACGTGTGGAATTCTTTTCGAGAGGCAGGTGAGAGAGGGGCGTCTCACCTCGACTCTACCGGGAAGGGCTCGTAGAGGAACTTCTTGTAGAAGTCCTTCTTGAGGTCGTGCACGAAGATCACCGCCTTGCCTTGATCGTCGAACTGAGGGCGCCCGGCACGGCCCATCATCTGCAGGACGTCTGCAGCGTGGGCACAACGGGGCGGCCGGTCACTCGCGCCACCACGGAGGCAAGATATTTACTGGTCTTTCATCATCATCATCATCGATGATGATTTGTTTTGTATTCTTATATTCACGTCATTTATGCCTTGACCAAGTGCGCCTTAGAGAGAATTGAGAATGGTACGTATGAACGCAATGGCGGAGATGGGGTGAATAGAATAGATGAGAGAGGAGGTAGTGGGCGCATCTGTTTCATGCGTATATTAGGTCAAAGCGAAACTGATGAGAGCAAATCTTGATGAATGGATTGGATAGATGGGGAATGAGTGCTAGCGATGGAGAGAGATTGTGAAGAGGGAGCAAGAACGGTAGTGGTTATAGAGGCAAGATTAAGGTGTCGTGGGGTAAGCAAGAGAAAAAAAAGGGAGTTTTGAGGGAGGAATGGAAACTGGCGAGCGAAGATGACTGCTTGATGTAATGTTTGTTGATGTAACTTGCTAACCCGCCCCAACTGGACATCTGTGCAAAAGAGCTTCATAGCTCATCGGATTCCTCCTCTGGTCAAAAAAATTCTGAATCATCATTAACAATGTATTGCCATCATCAGTTCATCGTTATTGTTATGAGCCAATCTCTGTCACCATCATCATAATCGTCATCATCATCATCATCACCGTGCTCTTCATCTTTGTCAACACATCATATCCACGATTATCATCGTCAGGTCATTATTGACATTGTCATCATCATCATCATCAGCAGTGTCATTCTCAGCACCTTATTATCATCATTATCCAAGTCGTCAACATCGTTGTCAAGTAACTATCATGATGATCATCTTTCTCAGCACACTATCATGTACATCATCATCACCATCAGGTCATTGCAAGCATCATCATTTATGTCATCATCTAATCATTGTCATATGTGCACATGATCATCTTCTTTCTAAATACATCATTTCTGCCATCATCTGCCCAAGAACATCACCATCACCTTTGTTATGGGTTAATTACAGAGTCCAAAGGATAAATCGTTGAAGAGAAAGAAGATGGCCTAATAAGAGTAGATACGCTGTTAGAGTACTTGCAATGTCCTCGAGGTTTGTGCCCTGTGCAGCAAGGGCGATGACATCTGCATATACGAACTTGCGAGATTATGTAATTGGCAGGTCACTTTATATGTGTGTGTAGTATAGCGGTTAGTGTGCTGCGCTATGAACCTGGTGACCCGGGTTCGATTCCCGCTCATGGCCAATACCAGTGACGATTGTCTGAACCGGTCCTGAGCCTCCCCTAGGTCGACTCAGCCTCAAATGAGTACCTGGTGCGATGTGTAAACATCACCACTGGGGAGACAAAGGCGGCCGGGCGTGGTGTTGGCCACCCACCCCCTTGTGTGCCATGCCGGCCTTCATAGGTGCTCGCTAACAGCACTTGCCCCTACAGTCTGTTAAGGCTATACGGGGGATCTTTGTTAAACAGCCCTCCTACGAGGACCTGCCATGTGTAAGTTCGCACCTGTGATAGGGAAGTCCACGTATCTCCGCGTTTTTCCGTCAAAGTACTCGGTGCCTTTGATGATGACCAGGTGAGCTGGGAAGTTCACCCCCCAGGCCAGCGTGCTGGTGGCAATCAGCACCTGCAAGAGGCGATGTGTCTTCAATAACGACGCGGTCAAGATCGCAGCCAACGTGATAGGGGGGGGGTCCAGATACAGGGTGAGAGCCGCAGGGGCCACACTCAGGTACAAACACCAGCTTCACGTACACACACACACGCAGATTAAAACATACGTATCCGAATTCAACACAAATACTAGATTTAAACACACATCATGTGTAAACACGAAGGGCAGACTCGAACATTGAGAAGACATTCATTAGTTAAGATAAGATTCACACGCAAATATGAGATTAACACACACACATACTTGCTGACCCGCTCGTACCGGACATCTGGGAAAAAGAGCTTAATGGCTCATTGGATTCCTCCTCCGGTCTAAATAAAGATGCTGATTCTGATTCTGATACACAGACGAGATTCAAACACATGGCTCATGATGAAACACGAGACAAGACTGAAATGTAAATACGAGTTTCATGCGCATCACATTTGAGACACAAAGACCAGATTCAAACACGAAGATCAGGCTCGGGCACAAACACCACATTCAGGCACAGAGACCCGATTTAGATGGCAACACCAGGCTAAGACACAAATGTTAGATTAAGACGCAACATCAGCTTCCGACACAAGCACCGGATGGAAGCGCGGAGGCTGGGCGCCGATCGCCTGTTTGCCTCCACGTGTGTGTGCGTACATGTGGACGTGTGTACGTGAACGTGTGTCTGTACGTGAACGTGTGTGTGTGTGCGTGAACGTGTGTGTGCGTATGTGCATGTACATGTGTGCGCGTGAACATGTACATGTCCGTGCGTGTGTATGTAAGTGCACATGTGCGCGCATGTACGTATGTGCGCGTGCGTGCGAACGCGTGTGTGCCCGTAAACGCGTACATGCATATGTATGTATGTGCACATGCGAGTGTGTGTGCGTGTGTGTGCGTGCACGTGTGTAAGCGTGCGTGTGTGTGCGTGCGAGCGCGTGTACGTGTGTGCGCGCTGTGAGCCGTGAGTTTGACCTGGATCCTGGTGTTGACAAAGAGCTCCTCCACGGTGCGGCGGTCGCGCTCGTGCAGGCCCGCGTGGTGCATGCCGATGCCGAACGCCAGACACAGCTTCAGGTTCGAGTCCTTCACCGTCGAGATGATGTGCTCCATCTGCGCACAGAGACAAAGGATCCCCCCCCCCGTGTGGCCTTAACGGACAGTCGGGGCAAGTGCTGTCAAACGAGCACCGACAGAAGGCAGGCACGGAGCACGAGAGGGTGGGTGGGGGTGGCCAGCACCACGCTCGACCGCCTTTGTCTCCCCAGTGGCGATATTTACACATCGCACCAGGTACTCACATTCCTGTCAACCCCTTATCAGTGCCTACCTTACTACAGACTAATTCAGACCTTATCGGTCACCCCGTGCTTTTATACATTTCAACGTTCATCCTACAGAGTCCCATCACAAGGGACAAACACAAAGATAAATATTTGTTGTTGCCCATATTGAAACGGCTGTACACCGTATGGACCTGAAAACTCAATTTCCCTGTACAAGAACGCGGGGTAAGCCGTATGGGTTGACAGCTATGCTCTCATTGTAGGCCGAGACGGCCTAGTGGTGGGCGCAGGATGGGTTCTGATAATCGTCACGGGTGTTGGTGGCCACGAGCGGGAATCGAACTCGGGTCGCCGGGTTCGTAACGCAGCGCGCTAACCGCTGCACCGCAGCTCCCCTCCACGCACACACAAAGACGCACACCAACACTCACACGCACGGCTAGCTGATTCAGTGGTGAGCACAAGGGGGCCATCTGTCTCATTGGGCAAGGCACGAGGATCAACACTGAGAGTTCTTGGGATGAACAGAGGTTCCTTGGACTGAGCAACGGGTGTTCAAATAAAGCTACAACGCCGACGTATTCCCGTGCTGCGCAGCACGCTGTTGTTCGGCACGACGTCCGACGTTTCGCCCCACGTGCCGAGGGCACGCGCAGCAGAACGTGGGAGGTCATCGTGGGAGGAAAGCTCGCGGAGAGAGCTTCCTCGGGACAATCGCGAAAACCTACGCAGTTGTAAATAAAGATACAAACGACAAAAAAATACAAAGAGCTCTTATCTTGTAGATTCGAATCTAGGTTGTGTAACCACCAGGCTTGTTCAACAAGAGTTTAATGTTGCAATAGTACAACACAACCCAGTTTTTCTTTTGTATATTGCTCTCCATGCACAGTATCCCAGGGTAATTTACAATAAAAAGAACATCTCAAAAAATCAACTGGCGAACCGATCCAGCACAAAAATGACAACACATGACAAGTGCCCATTGGTCAGCAGAACGATCTGCTTAAAAAAAAAACTGTATTGTGTAGCCGGTAAAACATTTATGGAAACGTAAAGATGTTAAAATGTTATGTTAAGGTTGTGACGGTATCATGATGCCTAGTCTGATTTGGAGCAGAGCTCCAGTGGCAGCAGGACTGCTCCTCTCGTATGTTCGTACGCGTGTTGATCTTCCTTCGCAACGTACGTAGCCGACCGCGCTAAATAGGAGGTGCGGGTGGAGGACAACGAAACTAAACACAAAAGGCAAATTCTAAAGTAATGAGTTTGTCAATCAAGATGATGATTTAAAAGTGCACAGCTCCCAGTAGCTTCCTAATATCGGAAGAGCGTTCCAGACGGCCGCAGAAGCGCATCTGAAAGCGCCGTGCTATGCGGTAACCGTCTTTGGAGGTCGCTGGAGAATGTATTCCCGGCTGAAGACCTCACCAGCTGTTAAACACGCCTCTTTCTCCGTCTCTCGATCTGTCTCTTTATTTCCCCCCCCCACGGTAACTTCTTCTCTACATGCACGGCGTTCCGAGATCCATTGCTTAAGGGCGCCTTCATGAATTTCAACCATCATTAGCAGTGTTATTTCTCCAGCTTGTGAATTCGTCGCTGCAGTCGGATTGCCACCTGTCCTGGTTTTCCCAGGATCGTCCTATGTGTTTTTTGAGGAGGCAGATGTTCTGGGAAATCCGTAAGTCCTTCCGGAACATTCCTTAAAACAATTCAGGTTTTTGTCAGTTCCATAAGAGTTTTTCCCTTTTTCCAGTACTGACACATATTCTTATTCCCACGGTACGTCCGAGTGTTTTGCATCTCAGGTAGCAAACCTCTGCCCTGCAAGCGACATCATGGGAATGTGCTTGCGATTTAAACGTTTTTTGTTATCTCATTAAGGAAGCGTTTGTGTCCAACAGTACCGGGCGACACGAGCTTAGGTGTGTATCTATGAGATAAGATCTGTTCCACCTGATGGGTTTATGCCTTCCGTTAAAAGGGGACAACCAATGTTGCCGTTTTCAGACTGAACATCGCTTCCGCAAGCAAAGCCTTGCCAGAAGCAACACGAGCGCAATCCAGGGAAGAAAAATCACGCACGCGCATGGATCATGTAACGCTTTGCAACACGCCGTTGATTGCATTTTGGGGTATTTAATTTGCAAAGTATTTAAAGCCGACAAGTAGCCCTTGGGGTAAAAAAATGCATGTTCATAAATAACAATCCCCTCGCTCCGTTTTGGTTTTTAACACATTTTTTGGTAAATTTATCAATTTCACGGCCATTTTCCAGAGCACGTGAATGAAGAATGACCTTCAGCCCAAAAACCGTAGCCCGTTGCGTACTTTTTCTTGCTACCGACAAACGCGTTTAGTTTAAGTTTTCATTGTTGTTGTTAATTGTGCTTGTGCACCACTGCCAACGCAGCAGCATGACCAAACAAAGCGTTTAATTTTGTTGAATTTAATTGGAGTAAATAACAGCATAACTTTCTACTGGGGGGGAGGAGGCTGGTCCACAATGAATCATTCTTAGGAGGGTTCCAGTCCCCCCCTTCCACCCTTCTGTGTTACAGGCGTACAGACGGACATAAAAGACTCGTGAGGAACACTCTTTTAGATCGTAGCGGGGAAGTGCTGACAGAAAAATCGCACTGAATAAAGCAAGCGTTCAAGGGGGGTGAAAAAACGGAGGGAATTGATAGAGTACTGAAGATAAACTCCCCAAACCGGCTCAAATGCACAACTGCATTCACCCCGCCCAGTACGAATTAAACTTAACAGCTAAATCATAAAGCTGTCGTCACCAATGACCGTCCTAAAAAAAACACCCCGCTCATCATATCCCAGTTGTCACTTTTAATTTGCCGTTTTCCCATCGTCGGCTACAGAAGAAACATCAGCATATTACTGTTAAGAATGACATATCATGGAAAATGCGCATTCATCAACACGAGGACGTGACCTTAGAAAGTGGTTACGCAAAGTCCACTTCCTCGGCTCTTCTCGGGAGACACGCGGAGTTTGTCGCTCCTGCTCGCTGTGAGAATTCTGGGTAGAAACGTCGACTTTTCATGACATAACCGCCGATATAAAAGCTACAAACGAAAAATAATTGCAAGCAAAAAAAAGGACAAAAAAAATCGCAATACTTTGGGAGCGCTGGCCCGGCTTGTGATGTTAATTACGTTGCCGCCCACCCACCCACCCAAATTAAAACGTTAAGTCTGCGAGGAAAGCGGGCATGACAAACAGACTGCCTTGGCTGGTTTGTTTTCAAGTGAGAGAGGTGGGGGCGGGTGGGGGCGGTCTTGGCTTGGAGCTTGGCGGTGGAAAAAGATATGTAAACAAGCTTTTCCCAGGATAACTGGGAAACGAGCGAATGTGTGGGGGGAAGGGGTGAGTGGCGGAGGTGGTCGGGAGGGGGGGCGCTCCCGTTCCCGGGTCTCGCTAATCAGCTACACAAACAGACACGCACACTCGCACACACAGCAGAGGTCGTGGACAGTTCAGGGGCCAGAGGTCGAAAAGGATCACCTCGGCCTGGAATATACTTCTCAAGGGACTCCATATATGTTACGTGCGTTTCGCTCGGCAAATGCAAGTTTTGCGTGACGATTGCAGCTGTGTTTTTTTTGTGAGGGTTTCACAGTGGTGCGGGGGGGGAAGGGAAACAAAAAAATGCGTCTATTTTTTTTACGTCGAGTTCTGCGGAAAAACAAGGGCAGTTTGCGAGTTTGTGTACGGGTACGCGCGCGCGTGGTGGGGGTGTGCCCCCTACTATACCAACAGCAAGTTGGCATAGTAGGGGGCACAGGTGGTGCATAGGCCAGTCATCTCAGTCAGTCAACCCATGACACCTGGGTCTGGGGGCATTCGACACTTTAAAAGGCCTTAAAGTGCACATAGCCTGGTACAAGCGCGGTAGTGACGTCACCGCCACTTAGTGGCGAATGGCGGTTGTTGTTTTTGTTGTGTCAGCGCGCCTGGCGAGCGGTAGTGTAGCGGTGAGTGGCACTGCACGACCGAACCGGCAAACCCGAGTTTGATTCCCGCTCGCGGCCAACATCAGTGCCGCGTATCTAAACCGGTCGTACGTCTTCCCCCGGGTTGACTCGGCCTTACATCAACGCATTTTGTCCCGTGTGTAAGACAAAGGGCAGCCGAGCGTGATGCTGTCCACACAACCCGCTCAGGCGCCGTGCCGGCCTTCATAGGCGCTCGCTAACAGCACTTGCCACAACAATATGTACGGCTATACGGGGTGCCTGTGATCTCTGTGTGTGGGTGAATGGTGGGTGCAGTGGGACGGCAAACTGCACTGCAATCTGCAAAAACACAGGTTTGTTTCCCGGGCCAAGCTTGACAGCAGCAGCAGCAGCGGTATCTAAACCTGTCCTTGTCCCTCAACTAGGTCAGCTCAGATGTAAATAAGAAGTCTGTGCATTGCATGAACTACCGGAACTACTTCGGAGGCGAGGTTGGCCAGGCGTGTATGAAGCTGGCCACGCCAACTCGTTGTGCACAAAGCCGGCCTAAATAGGTGCTCGCTAACAACATCTACCCCTACGGTGTTGTAAGGCTAAAGCGGCACCCTATGTTTGTGCATCCCCAACATTAAAGTCATTCCCATTGACAGCCATGGGCCAGTGCAGCAGTATCACAGTTCTAACGCGGAGCCCCCATTAGGTGGTTGGCTTCTCACAGTTAGTACCCAGTTCATTCATGTTTGAGGGATGACGACGCTGAGGATGAGCTGGGTTCAACCCGAGACCAGGATTTGAACAAATAACTTTTCCCGACTGAGTGTTAGGCGTAGCTCAAGCCAGTCAAGGCCAGATACAAGTTTATGTGGAGGCTCCAATGCGATTCGTTAAGGCAGGGTTGGTGTTTTCGTCGGCAGTACAAGCTGGAACATGCCAGGGAAATATTACACAACGTTACATCACGTATCAAGTACTCGAGTGTCTTTTAGCAGTTTTGGAGGCAGAATTGGTGGATCACACAGAGATGAATATGCGAGTTGGTAAGCCCCAACCATCTGATATAAACAATATGTACCACCTACGCCATCTGCTGGACACTAATGCTGCATGCTCTACGTGGTGGGGGGACATCCTTTCTAACCACCGTTCAAACAAGGAACTGTCACAATTTGTTAACGATTTTGTCAACAGCACGTGCACTTGAAGCCCTTTCGTAAAACCACTGCTGGATGAGGGCCCACTTCCTCCCCATGCCGCTTGGGTCGTATGGGTTACTTGACCATACTTCACCACTCTGTGCTTTCGTGAAGGCGGTGAGCACAGACGACGGGAGCTTAGTTCAGTACAACAATTTATTGTTCTGCACTGCCCGCTGCTGACGACGCAGTCCCGCAGGAGCCTATAGCACCTGTGTTATGCACGGTGGTCGCCCATCCAATCACCATCCAGGCTCAGGACTGCTTAGCTTCCGAGAGCTTATGAGATTGGGCACGTTCCGGGCGATCTGATCACAGGCATCTGTGAATGAAAATAGAATCGCTTTGCTCAAAGCCAACTCTTGTTGTCCTGCCATAGGAATGAGAAATGTAGAGTGTTGGCCTCGATTGGAGATGCGTGTTGCTCCACGCTCCTTTGAGCAGGCACACTTTCTGAATTGAATCGATAGATTTGATGATTATAGTAAGCAACACAAATCTGCCCAGTGGCATGTTTACGCATATTACTTTTCGATTTGCACTATTGATATGGGATCGGTACCCAATTTTGCCTTACTTTCCAGGACAACTAGCAGAGTGTTTCATTGTTAAATACATTCGTAAAACAAAAACAGAAGTTAATACTGGACTATCACTGAGCATCATTGTTTTTTGAAAATTGTTTTAACTTTTTACAAGTAATAAAAACGGATTGGAATGATTGCAGCAGCTCATCATCCATCTGGGGTCAATAAAAAAGACACGATTATCCGCCTGGGGTTGTATTATGGACATACTCGTCCCTGTCACGGGAACGTCGAATTTCCATCACCGGATAAAAAGCTTCCATTCGAGGGGGGCGCACCACCTCTTGATTGACCGTGGAGACACGCTGACACTTGTCGATTGTGACTGCGTTGATGAAAAATTTGCTGAATCCAGAATCCAGTTGGTAAGAAAGCATGTCGGTCCACTCCAGGGGTTTTGCTAACCGCTTGGACCAGGTGCTGCTGGACTGCAGACACTTGCAAGAGTTTGTCGCACGAACAATGCGCGCGATGACCTGAGCGGGCTCCCGCTCGCTCGGAACGCGCACACACACAGAGACCACCACCGCTCCCACCACAACACCCCCCCCCACACACCTACACGCAGACACACCCACGTGCACGTGCGTGACGCATACACAACACAAAAGCTATCTTCCTTCCTCTACATTGTCCTTGCAGGTGCTGTTAGCGAGCGTCTATTAAGGCGGGCACGGCACGACACGCCCGGCCACCTTTGTCTTCCCCGTGCTGACATTCAGGGCCAATGATACACGTGTTTATTTTAGGCTGACAGCATGTAAAAGAGACCCTTTACGATGATATATATTGATACGAGAAACGCTTACTGAGTGTTAAGACTTTTTCAGGATGGCGATGCATTGGGGATAGCTGGCCACTTCTATTTGAAATTATTCTTTTTTACATAGATTTAAAAAATATATATTCTTAGATAAAAACCACACGGCAATCACCGAGATTCCACAAACAAAACCACATCCATGCAGTCAGAAACCCACTTGCTGCACTGCCATCTCCCGGCCACCTTGCTGATAATGGGGAGTTTCACAGCACATGGTTAGTTGACGCATGACACCAGAGCACCCATGGGCACCGCCAAACCAAACGTGCTGCAGCGGTACGAATGAAAACGTTGAGGCCGGAGAGAGTCCCTTAAACCCCCACCCCCTACTCTTTGGTTCTTTCGGTAAAGTCACGTAGGTGAAAATAATAATAATTAATGAAATCACGACGTTGCGATTGCAACACAAGCAATCATCATCAGGTGTGACAACCACAGCAAGAACATTTTGACTTCAGTAAAAATTTCAGCAAAAATTTCTTGCTGTGGTTGTCACACCTGATGACGATTGCTTGTGTTGCAATCAAAACGTTGAGATTAAATTTATTTATTTATTTTCACCTACGTGACTTTACCAAAAGAACCAAAGAGTATGGATCCTTGCAGTTATGAAAACTTCAAATCTAGAATGAAACCCCACCCCCTCTTGTAGCCTGTCCACCCAGCAGTGTGATTGGGTACACCACGGTTAGTTGACCAGCAGCAGGAGGGCCTACCGCTAGCAGAGGAAGTGAGTAAAGCAATTGCAGGGCTGCACCTTTAGGCTGTATGGTGATTGGTGAAGCTGTTCGTCTTGGTCTTTGTGTGAGGGGCAGATAGCAGCGGTGGCAGAGTGGTTAGTGCATTGCGCTACGAACCTGGCGACTGGGGTTTGATCCTGTTCACAACCAGTAATAGTGATGAATATCTGAAGCGGTTCTGGGCTTCCCCAAGGACGACTGAGACTTAAATAGGTACCTGGTATGGGGTGTAAAACATCAGCAATGGGGGAGACAAAGGGAGATGGATATGGTGTTGGCCACCAACCCCCTTGTATGCTGTGCCAACCTCCAATGGTGTTCGCGAATAGTACCTGCCCCAAAAGTCTGTTGAGGCTATACGTGGGACCTTTGTGGGTGGTGGTTGGCACACTGCGCTCTGTGCCGGAGCCAGCTGAGTTCGATTCCCACTCACCGTCAACATCAAGGCCGAGAACCAGAACCGCTTTACACGAGCAAGCTATACGGGGAGGGGGCGGGCGGGGGACGTCTCCGTTTGGTAGATCGGAAACCGCAGTGCTCGGAGAAAACCCACGTTATGCACGGGGTGGGGGGCGACTCGTGGGGTTCACCTCGGTCTCGTCCGCGTGAAGCCACTGCTTGGGATTGTCCTCGCCGGCCAGGAAAGCGATGAGGTCGAGGGCGGTGAGACGCGTCTGCCTCCGAGACGACACGAAGATGAGCACGGGCTTGGCCGGGGAGTGCGTGCGGATCGCTGCGGGGACGGCAGGCGGACGCGGAGACGAGCGATCGACGCGAGCAGCAGCATCGTGTTTGCCACGTGGGCAGGAGCCTCGTGTTATCCACGTGGGCAGGAGCCTCGTGTTATCCACGTGGGCAGGAGCCTCGTGTTATCCACGTGGGCAGCAGCATCGTGTTATCCACGTGGGCAGGAGCCTCGTGTTATCCACGTGGGCAGGAGCCTCGTGTTATCCACGTGGGCAGCAGCATCGTGTTATCCACGTGGGCATCAGCATCGTGTTAGCCACGTGGGCAGGAGCCTCGTGTTATCCACGTAGACAGCAGCCTCGTGTTAACCATAAGGGCAGCAGCTTTGTCCACCACGCATGTAGTTCTGCACGACTGGTGGACATTCCACGTCCTTTCTGGCGAAAGCCAATTTGTCTTCAAGAAAATCCACTTGGGCTCCCACATTGTGGTCCCAAATTTTATCAACCCATCGGAATGCATTGGTTGAGATCTGACGAGGGTTCGACAAACGCTGCCAATGTTACCAACTGATGAATTCACAGACTACACACACGCGGGTTAATCCACACACGCGGATTAATCCACACACAGCACCACGACGCATTCAGACGCCGCCACGCAGTGGCAAGCGACGAGGGGGTAAGACGGGAGTAGTGCTCGCACGCAAATTTCAACAAATCTTCAACAAGCCTCTACAATCCACGTGCGAAGAATAATTGGCGCTAAATAGAGCGCATTCCATTCAATCAGCAGCTCTCTCAACAGACAGCAGTAGCAGCCATATCCACATTATGACCCCATTAATCATAACGTCCGTGCGCATTTGTGCAGAGACCCGGTGACTGGGAAATGCTACTGACCCAATGCAGCGTGACATTAAGTGGGCGGAAAAGCCACACACACACACAATACACAACAAGAGAAGAAAAATGCTGCCTCCCGATAATACACAGTAGCTGCAAATTGTGTTTCGAACACAAAAGGGATGTTATTTTTTGGGTGTGGGCGTATGTTATTTATTTAGCGAAAAAGTTTCATCCGGAGCTGAGTGAAATGAGCACACGAAGATTCAGGAAGTTTGAGACGGTGAAAGGGTGAGAGTTGGTGCGCTTAGCTGCAAGTCCCAGGGATGTGGCACCATGGTGGGCGAGATGTTAACCACCTCGCCTGGTTTACAGGAGGTCGTAGGTTTGATCCCGACCCTAAAGCCTGCTGTATATTTGGAGTTCGCATTTTCTCCCCGTGGTCGTGTGGATTATTCTCCGGGTCCTCCAGTTTTTTCCTCCACTTTTAGAAACATGCGTTTATAATATTTGGTTCCCATAAATGTCCACATGATAAGTGACTTTGTTGCGCTATCATTTGTGGCCAAGCCACTTCTCAAAGAGAGATGCCTTACCTGGTAAAGTAAAAATAGCTTCGTTTATTTTTGCGAGCGTCATTATTTTCACAATGATGATTCAATCTCTAAAGAGACTTTCAACGCACGTACCGCCAACCGCAAGCAAGCTGCCGCGAGCTCGAGAGCTCCACCGGCTGTGGAAATGAATCGCTGAGTTGGCGGTGTCTATAAATCCACACATTTTACGGCTGTAATCTTGCCAACGTGCAAGTCGGCTGTTTGGCGAGCGATTCCGTGCCCAAGAAATATCGTGTCTGTCAATAACCCAAGGCTAACCCGACAGATTTTCACGAAAACTAAAAAAAGAACTCCTAAATTAATCACTGAAATGTACCACACAGATTACCAATAGCTATGTGCAAATAAGAACAGTTGTACCGCAAGACTGAGATAGGAATTTTTTTTTTAAAGCACAATTTTTTCTACATAAAATAAATGTATGCCGTACATCACTTATTAGTGTGTGTGTGTGCATGCTAGTGTGTTCACGTCCATTTAAGCTCACAAATAATATCTCATTTGAGGCCGAGTCAACCTAGGGGAGGCCTAGGAAAGGTTCAGATAATCGTCCACTGATGTTGGCCGTGAGCAGGAGTTTTAACTTGGGTCACCGGGTTCGTAGCGCAGCGCGCTAACCGCCTCACTAACGCTCTCCACATATATACACAGGCACACTCACGTACACACTCGTACCCATGAAACCTCACGTACATATCTACATATACATACAAATTCACACACGCACATATAGATGCACACACACAGATATCCACACACATATTGAGTAAGCCAGTGGTAAAAGTGAGGGTAAAAGTGAGTGCTTCGGGGGTTTGAGCAAATTATTGGGCGAGTATTAGATTGAGTGCGTGAGAGATTGAGAGAGAATGCGGTTGAGCGAGCGGTCGAGTGAGTGAAATGATGTGTGCGGGGGCAGCACCTTGGAAGGTCGGCTTGTTCATGGTTGCCATGCGAGGGCAGTAGTGCTGCCCTGGGAAGCCGTGAATGTGAGCCTCGAGGGGCACGGGACGCACAGACGGACGGAAGTTGAAGAGGCCAACCTGTGTGGACCACGCACGCACACGGTGAGCAACACGAGCACGCACACACACGTGTGCATACACACGAGCATGCACACACACGAGGACGCACATGTACAAATACAACAGGTGACTTGAATCACCTCTTTGATGGCAAGCCAATCGGCGAGGTCCCTGGCATTGGCGAGCGCCGTGGACAGCCCGACCACGCGCACCGGCTTCTCCGTGTGCGACGAGATGAAGTTTGTGCGAGACACGATCACTTCCAGCACCGGACCTCGATCATCGCCTGCGATGGCACGGAGAACGTTTACTCGCTCACTCGCTGGCTCGCAGCTCGCTCACTCGCCCGTTCAGTTGTTCGCTCGCTCGCTCGGTCGATCACTCACACACCCAATTACTCACCAACTCACAGCTTGCAACGCTCGTTAACTCACTCGCATATTAATTTAAAGTAAGTCAGCCTGTCGTGCTGCTCAAACATGTGTTTGGCATTACCCTTCCCTGCCGGTGGTGCTCAGCTAGAAGCAGATTTCCCAAGACTACGCAGTGAAGACCCCTGAGCAAATGCCACGGTGTGTGAACCATGATGCCACCACTCGCATACATTCTCTCTGGAACGTAGGTGGCATGGATTGTAGCGCGCTGTGTGAACCACTGCAATACCAATACAATGACAAAGATCCTCCGAAACAAACTTTTGGGCCAAGTGCTGTTAGTGCACACCTATGAAGGCCGGCATGGCACACGAGGGGGTGGGTGGCCAGCATCACGCCCGCCCGGCCACTTCTCTCTCCCTAGTAGCGATGTTTACGCACTGCACCAGGTACTCATTTGAGGCAGAGTCAACCTAGGGGACGCCCAGGACGGGTTCGGATATTCTTCACTGGTGTTGGCCATGAGCTGGAATCGGGCCGCCAATTTTGTCGAGCAGTAAGCTAACCGCTGCACTACACATCTATACACTCAATCGCACACACATGCACACACGTCTGCACACTCACGGCAATGGAGCCACTTACCCAGCAGGTGGATCTCGTCGATAACGAGCAGCGCCACCTGCTTGACGTAGGAGCGGCTGTGCCAGCTGCGGCTCACGCCGTCCCACTTCTCCGGGGTTGTGACGATGAGGTCGGCGCTCGCGATGGCACGGGCGTCTGGGGTCACGTCGCCCGTGAGCTCCACCACCCTGGCAGCGGCGCACACACACAGAGATCCCCCCCCCCCGTATAGCCTCAACTAGAACTGTTGAGGCAAGTGCTGTTAGCGAGCAGCACCTACGAAGGCCGGAATTGCACACCAGGGGGAGGGTGCCTACCAGTACTACGCCTGGCCGCCTACGTCTCCCCCAGTGGCGATGTTTACACACCGGACCAAGTACTCAATTGAGGCTGAGTCGATCTAGGCGATGCCCATGATCAGTTCAGATAATTGTCACTGGTGTTGGCTGTCAGCAGGTATCAAAGCCCGAGTAGACTGTTGGGGCAAGTGCTGTTAGCGAGCATCTATGAAGGCCAGAACAGTACACGAGGGGACGGGTGGCCAAGACCATGCCCAGCCACATTTGTCTCCCGAGTGGTGAAGTTTACACACCACACCAGGTACTCATTTGAGGCTGAGTCGACCTAGGGGAGTCCCAGGACCGGTTCAGATAATCGTCACTGGTGTTGGCTGTGAGCGGGAATCAAACCCGGGTCGCTATGTTCGTAGCGCAGAGCGCTAACCGCTACACTACTGCTCAGCACACACGCAGTGACAACACAACTTGTGTCATGCCATGGAGTGCGTGACCGATTAGTGTAGGATCTCGGAAGTAAAGTAAGGTTGAGCCTCCTTACCATCACTGCTTTGGGATACCAGTTGCTGTAGGCTTGAGCTACTGATTAATCCACCTATGAACCCACTGAACCACTGTCTTACCTGCCAACCCAGGCACCTACCCACCCACCCGTCCATCCATTCTATCGATCTATTTATTTGTTCCTTCATCTACATGATCTCTAGACTATCCACAAGCCAAAGCACTGCGTAAGCCAGCACTGGGCATGGGACCACACAGTTCCATCAAGTGGGGAAAAAGGCCCTGTACTGCGTGAGATGTGAGATGAACCACCTCTTTCCCAGCTTCTGTTCCAGTCGAACCTTCCAGTCCTCCATCCTCTCCCGCACCAAGGCCTTTAGGGGAGCGATGTACACCGCCTGCCAGACACGTGCGCAGGGGTGAGTGTTCAAAGGCGTGGAAGCCGGATGACGTGTTAAGTAGGCTTACATCCAGCAGCGGATAGACCACGCCAATCGCAACAAAACACCGAAATGCCAGCGACCGAGACCGGACCTTGGCTCCGGGGTGAGCGTTGAAGATGCGGAAGATGGCGAGCTCTGCCGCCACGGTCTTGCCGGAGCCCGTGGGTGCGCCCAGCAGGACGTTGCCGTCCCCGTGGTACAGCGTGTGGAAGATCTGCGTCTGCACGGGGTTGAAGTGCGTGAAGCGGTAGAGGGCCTCCAGCCGCGTGTCGCCCAGCGCGCTCACGGGAAGCGGCTGCAGGTCCAGCAGCTCTGCAGGGGAGTGGGCACGCGGGGAGGGTAGGGCACACGGAGAGCCAGGGTCAGGCCACGGTGTGGTGGTGGTCTCAGGGCAAAGCTCGCGGTCGTTATCGCGACACCACCTGACAAAAGACCGATCCAATTGTGATCGAGAACGATCCTCGCCGGTCCCTTAAAGGCTGTTCGTGACAGAATTTAACACCGAGACCTGACTTTTTACACCGGCCGCTCTGAGCTTCATCAAGTAATGAATCTTGGTCAGGTGGTGGAGGGTTCATGAGAAGACTTTTGGCATAAAACTACTACGTGGCCGCACCAAAAACAAAATATGGATCATTGCATTTGCTAGGACAACCCCTCGTTTTAAGTTAGGTTTTATACTCTAACGCCTTTTCCAATGGCTCCACAGATCTCAGCCAGCGTGGGGGCCATCGAGGTATGGGCGCTTTCCCACTAGCTATTTGCCGAGCCGAGTCTAGCTCGGGGCCAAGCAGGGCCAGGGACTCGAGCGAGCGCACAACTCAAACGCAGCGACACCGCATCGTCTACACGCGTCTCAACGAGTTCATCCCTGAGTGACACCGGCTGCACGCACGGCCTGGCTTCTGCACCTCCAGAGCCATGCCGGGCTGGCTCGGCACACAGCCCGAGCGCGGCGTGGTTGTTCGGCGGAAAAGGGCCATCGGCGAGAGGGGGCCTTGATAGAAACTCAAAGGAGGACGTGACCTGAAATACCAAGCAGCTCGGTTCATCCATTCATTAATGAGTAGGTACCCCGGTGGCGAGATGTTATCTGCCTCGCCTGGTATACAGGAGGTTGTAGGCTCCATCCCAACCCGGACGCCTGCTGTATATTTGGAGTCTGCATGTCTCTTTCCCCATGGTCGTGAGAATATTTCTCCAGGCCCTCCGGTTTTTCCCTCTGCATTTAGAATCAACATGCGTTCAAGAGTTCTGGCTCGGTATCTCGCACGATTGATTGGCAGTGCTCAAGTCTTCTTCTTGCATGTTCTCTCTCCCTATGGTTGTGGACTTTTCTCCGGGTGCTCCGCTTTTTTTCCCTCCACATACAGAAACATGCATTTACAGTATTTGGCTGCTATACATTTCCAGATGATAAACAACTTCGTTGAGCTATCACCTGTGGCCGTATCTCTTCTGAAAAACAGCCAAATAGCTCAGTGGGGCCTTTACCTGGCATAATAATAATAGTTTTGTTATCGCTTTAGAGTAGTCGTAGTAGTAGTGGCGGCGGTACCAGTGTGTGGCGGGTGCCTCTCTGGCAGGATCAGCTGCTGGAAGTTGATGGGGCACACGGCCTCCGAGCCCAGCCAGCGGTCCGACACGGCGCGCACGTAGTACTGCGAGGGCAGCGGCTCGAAGATGGGGATGGTGAACGTGACGCACTGCGCCTCCTGGGACAGCACCTGACAGGCCGGTGGGGGGGAGGGGGACGCAAGGATCTCGACGGTGACTTCATCTTCACGGCGGCAGCGTGGTGGTCACGGTTGCGCATCACGGCAACGAGTGCCTGGGTTCAATTGCCGACTCGGGCGCCTTTCTGTGCGGAGATTGTTTGTACCTCCCCCCGTTCTGCAGAGTGAGAGTGCGTGAGTGCGTGCGTGGAGCTTTACGTGCGGAGCGGTGGCGTAGCAGGTTAGCGCGCTTTGAAGCAATACAAATGCAACACATTCATTGTATTCATTACAATAGTATGGGGGTTCTTTTAAATCTTAATTTAACGTCTGTTTTTCATTTTCCACGTTTTTTTTATTCCATGCAGCCTACAATCCTGCCCATTAATTACCCCGCATAATCAAGAGTTGACTCTGCATTAATACATTTCAGATGTTACCAGAAATTAAACAGCATGCTACTGCTCGTTATGAATGCTGTGGACGCTGCTGCTGCTGCTGCTGGTAAGCATGTTTAGATTTCATATATTTGTACAAGTTGTGCATTTTGAAGTAAGATCTTGCTTAACTCCGTGTGTATCCCAACATGACCGACAGCTCATTCTTAGAACCTCACATGCACGGAGACAATCCTCAGCCTCATACATTCACGTTTTCCTAGAGGCAACCTGGGGCTCCGGTGCGGCTCTTTAAAGAGCTGCTTCGTGACCGTCAATCACCAAGGACCCACCCCATCTCGCATTCACACTCAATCTTGAGTTTTCTCTCCGAATTCGAAAAAAATGGCATCTTATGGTTATTTTGGTTGACCACCCCTGACCAAGACTGTCAGGCTACGATGCAGACACGTAGGCTATGCTCACTTATACATTCACACTGCTACATAGACGCTCAACAGAAAGCGCTCCGAGGCCTTGTGTGAATGGCGCTATATAAAACTGACTTCAACTTTCTTACTTACTAATATTTTAACATTTTTAAACACCTTTGTTGGGCCACACATTAAAACCCCGCTCGGTCGCTTCGAATTGGCCGATGACACCTTAATCTAGAGGGGACCGCAGATGTTGGGGTGAGGAACTTGGCACCGGCTCACCAGGCGGCTTCCTTTCCCACTCATCTGTGGTTCCGCGCGTCCCCTCTCTCACTTCAACGGCGCGCGAACGCCGAGCAGTGGCGGCGCAGCGGTACAAGTTGCCATTATTATTATTCCTTCCGTCGAAGTAAGCGGCCACTGCAGCAACAGCGGTGGATGGGCGCACCAACATTAGGAACGCAATGTTGGCGGTTAACAAAATATTTCCCTCCAGTGCCCGAAAAGCAAGGCCGAGATGCTCGTGTTGACGAACAAATAGGCTTTTTTGGAAGTGCAAGGCCTCATGTGGCTGTGAGCCGCACGAATTAAAGTTGCGGGTCGTCGGTTTCCGCTCTGATCTAGACGCTCCGACTACGAAGCACCGTACCACATGTCAGTTTCAGCTGGACATGAAGGCGATCACACACTGTGGATATACGCTGTCAGTTAGACACCCAGGTTACGAGTACGCCAGTGGCTCCCCAAGCCTGTGGGGTGTCCATGCGGCGCGAGGGTAGGACGAGTGCGAATGTCACCTCACCTGCTTCTTGAGGATCATGAAGTTCTCCGAGTGGTAGATGTGATCGTTGGTGGGGTCCTCAACCCAGATCCACCACGGTTCGCCAACAGAGCCGTGAACCTTGCGGTGGTTTAGATAAACCAACACGTCATCAACAATCGAGCAGTTGCGTTTTGATTTAGTAATTAACGTACGATTGTGGCAGCAATAATATCCATGTTGTATGTATCTCGAACTTCTTTCGCACTGTACGTAGCCAACCGTGCTAATCGGAGGCGCGGTCTTTGAAGGCATCGTTGCATACCTGACGCCTACGAATGGTCGGACAACGCTTGCGTATATCCTTGAGTAGCTGCTCACCTGGTCGCACCAGGTGAAGTCGGCCGTGATGGAGAGACGCACGCGTAGCACGGTGCGCGTGATGGGCTGGATGGAGGCCTCTAGGGCCAGCGTCGGGATCTGCTGGACGCACTGCTTGATCTTCTGACCCATTGCCACGTGGTGGATCATGTGTCCTGCGCGCATGCGAGGGTGGGAGGGGGAGAAGCGGCAGTCACTTCTAGCACTCATTGTGAAAGACCCAACGCAGGCGATGTCGGGGATTGACCTTCCGCGAAGCTCATGGTCCAACCTAAACGACATCCACTGCACATACCACATGGCAGATGCCAATACCCAATGCACAAATGGAAAATATAAAACTCTCCAGTTTGCGGCCTTGGCCATCCAGAGCGAACCGTACAACATATAACGACGCAATGCCCGATCCACAAATACGAAGCAGACATCACAGCGATACCTGCGATTACCTGGCTTGATCACCTTGATGTGAAATTGTAGTTGTTGCTCTATATCTACATCAGCCATATGGAAGAAGAAGACTTGAGAGCACTTCCAATCAATCGTGCGAGATACCGAGCCAGACTGACACTAAAACTATTTAAACTATTTAGAGCAGCCGAATACTGTTAAACGTGTGATGTTGATTCTAAACGCAGAGGAAAAAACCGGAGGACCGGGAGAAAAATCCACTCAACCACAGGGAGAGAGACACGCAAACTGCAAAAATACAGCAGGCGTCAGGGTCAGGATCGAATCCACGAGCCCCTGCATACCAGGCGAGGTGGTTAACATCCTCACCACCGTGGCACCGCTATGAATTATCCAGTAGGCGGCATACCCTCAACTCGGTTCTTTGTCCCGCCATGAGATGACTGCAGGCCGATTTCACACTGCAAATGCGATTCATGTGGGCTGCCAGTGGGGAGCGAAGCTGCCGTGCGCAATCCCAATCGAGGAATTTGCGGTGTCATTTTTAAAACTTGGCAAAAATGTGGACCACATTGGGCCTACGCTCCTTTCCAATGACACCAGGGGGATTTTGAACGTCCACGGCACGCATTTCTGTACGGTCAATACGCGCTGCGGAGATAACCAGTGAAGCCTCGTTGGCTTCGAACCAAACCACGAACCTCTGGCAACGAGCGGCAAACGCTCCGCACCGCTGGGGCCACGTCACCGCCCCCGCTGCCCATTCACTCGTAAACGTGAGATAAGGAAGCCAACACACGGGAGACCTGCCCTGCCCTTTACCCCTTCTTTTATTCCACGGTCGTGACGCAACGGGCGTGATCAGTGTGCGTCGGGATGGGGGGGGGGGTTGGGATGGCGAGGTGTGTCTTTTCTGAAGAGTTACGGCTCCCCCTTGCCAAAAAACCCACGGCCGTCACGGGAAATTTACCACAAGTGCCGTGTGTCGGTGTGCCGTTACGCACGGCTGCCCGGGAACCACGCAAGCGTCCCGACGCTTGTCACAACAGCCGCCCCCGGCCGAGGTCGGACGGGAGCACACGCGATGGCGAAGGGGATAGGCAGGCGTGGAGGCAAACGAATGAGAAATTCAAAACTCTGGTCTGCTACTTTAAGGGGACGTAAACGCAGGAGGAGACGGTTGAATAGGCAAGGCTGGTGCCCCAGGGTGTTGCCGCTAGCTAACCGCGATGAACTCACATTTGGTGCCTTTACAAGAGCCTCCTCGCCACGTTTAAAATTCCTCTAGGAAGTAAGTGACTGCGTTGGGGTCAAAGGTCATGGTGCTGAGCTGGCACCACTGAGATGCTGGGTTCGATACAGGACAGCCAACTAATATTACCCCGAGTTGTCAAGTCCAGTGAGTTTATTGCCTTAGCCCAGTCACAAATGACTGCAAGACCCCATTAAATTGAGCTGTATACTTAATTCAGCTAAATTACAGCTATAAGAATTAAATTATTGGTTTGATTTTGACCATCAGGTCAAGAACCGTACTCTCATATGCAGAGCGAGTGGGAAAGTGCTGCTCTCCACTCTGGAGACCAGAGTTCAGAAGTCTCCGTGAAATTTGCCTCCATTGTGGGCCATTTTCTCGCACGCAGGGTTGCAACTGGCTCAGAACCGGCAGGATTCTTCAACTCACGGCGTGACATCGACAGCACAATCGGGATAAATATCGGTGGAAAAGCTCTGCTGGACCCACGTCGCCTTCAAATCCTCCCACGTGATGTTCCACACGACTGACAGTCCCGCCTCGTCAAGTCGTTGCTCAGTGATTGACCGTCTCCACCATCCAGCGTCTTCTCTGCCATTCGCACTGCACTGCAGCGCACTGCAGTGCGAACCAACGGGTCACAGGTCAGTGGCGGCCGGGTATCCGAACCATTCCCTGGGGCACCGGCTTCAATCGAGGCACACTGACGAGTAGGGTGAGGTACGGTCAAACATCCGCCATGACCTTTCGCAGCAAGCGGACGTCTTCAATCAGCAGGAGATTGACAGAGGGCTGTAGATTATTACCGTGATTACATTGATTGATGCGATTCCACGGTCTACAAGAAGCAATACTTATGAACACAAAGCCTAATGTCTCTACACCATCTACCGTTCTCATATTCACCAACTGCAACACGAATCACAACCACTGCCCAGGAGCTTGCTAAACACGGGAAAGCTAGAAACCGGGTAACAACAATCATTTAGAAAATACAACGCGTGCATTTCACTCTCTGATGTAAAAAAAAATAACAATATTATTATTTAAATAATTATATCTATGTTTTGCATTCCACGTGCCACAGGGAGAACCCATTCAGCTTGGCGATTCACATTTGGCCATTGTGCTCACACAGCAGCACCTCCCCGTTCATCATCATCACAGCCAACGCAGACAGCCGCAGACGAGCTGGCAGAGTTGCGCACAGCACGTCGGGCACAGGTGCGGCCCCTCCGATGCCGTCTGATGTCTAAGAAGATGGAGCGCCCGATACAGAACCAAACAACAAAGAGGGGCATTTGTGTCCAAAACGGAGCACAAGGGAACAATACCTCCGCTTGAAATGTCTTTTAGAGATGCGGGCTCCCGTAAATCGTGGCTAGTAAAACAAACCGGACAGGCCGGCCCATTAGGCGGGCCTTGGCCCCGTTAAATTTAGAGGCAGCGGCGTTTTATAGGGTGTGCCGTATAACTCGGAGAAATGTGCAAATGCAATCTGTTCCACCTGGCCACCCGTACAGGGTGTGTTCGTTCGAGTGTGGTTTGCACATTCATTACTTCTGCTGTGTGCAAGACCGAAGACAAAGATTCCCCCTCGCTGTGTATTAACAAACAGACTGTTGGGACCATAGTGCTGTCAGCGAGAAACTATGACGGACGGCACGGCGCACTCGAGAAAAGGTGCACCGTGCCCAGCTGTTAATGCCTGCGCTAATCTTAGCCGAGAGGGACCAGGTTCTCATTTCAAGATGAGCCGCCAGCCTAGGAGAGGCACAGGACTGACGGTTTAGATATCAATCGCCACTAGATATTAGCCGTGGCGGGAATCGAACACAGATAGCTGGGCTTGCAGCCAGGCACACTAACCAATGCACCACAACTACTTCTCATCTATGGTGCGTGCGAGTGCACGCACGCCTTCGCATACAAAAATAAACACGTGTGTGCGTCACACGTAATGCATCAGTCGAATGAGCAATCAGATGATTGAGCGAGCAGTTGAACACACGGACAATCGAATGAGCGAGCAGTTGAACGATCGTTTGAATGAACGCGGCTGAACGAGCCACGAGATTGCGATGTGCCACAACACGCTACCTATGTCGTGGCTGCTCATGTCTCGGAGGTTGTCGACCGTCATCTTGCGCGCCTCCAGCTTCTCGAGCGTCGTGTGCGGCAGTGCCGAGAACTGGCGCAGCGGGTGGGCCCAGCCCCAGAGGCGGCGGTCGATGGCCTTGCTCAGGGCCAGGAGGCGGCTTGTCATGGTGGGCCAGCGCTTGCGAAGCGCCGTCTCGAAGAGGGAGCGCACGATTCGCGCTGCGTTCTGCCAGGGGTAGACGGACGGACGTGTTTGGAACAGGGAAGGACTCGTTCCATGTCCTCGTGGTCAAAGTGTCTTCCTACTCAATTGGGAGTGGGAATGGTTAATCGGCAAACAATTCAAATGAACCAAACCATGAACCACTTAAACCGACTATTTAACCAGCCCACCAACCGCCAACCATTTTTACCAAACACTAAACCACTTAATTATACAAACACTAAGCCAAACACTTAACCAGCCAGCCAACTAACTAACCTACGATCTATCCAACGAATCACCATAACAACCAACCAATCAACCAACCGACAGACAAACCAGCCACCTAACAGGCCAGCCAGGCAACAGAGCCACAGACCAACACAAACAGGCAGACACATAGAACAACACCGAGAGAGACGCACTGAAACACAGGCAGACACACGCAATCAAACACGCCCCCACAATCGTACAAACGCCCATCATTTAGACCAGGGGTCGACAACCTGCAGCTCCGGAACCACGCACGGCTCTTCCAAGGACCGCTTCGTGACGTCGTTCATCAACGACCGCCGTCTCTCGTGTTCACCACACTCGCGGAGCGTGCGGGCGCGCGCGCGTGCCATCCAGACCCACCTGGGCGATGTAGGAGAGGTCGGACACGAGCGAGAAGCAGTCGACGTCCCCGCGCGAGATGTACGTCTGCAGCAGGATGTTCACCTTGCCGTAGCCGTTCTCCACGCCGCCGGCCACGGGCAGCAGGCAGTAGCCGTCGGCCAGCTGCTCGAGCTCGCTGAGCTCATCCTCGCGCACCTGCTCAGCAGCCCAGGGGAGCAAATACAAAGATCCCCCGTATAGCCTGTAACAGACTGTTGGGGCAAGTGCTGTGAGCGAGCGCCTATGAAGGCCGGCACGGCACACGTGGGGGTGGTGGGTGGCCACCACCACGCCCGACCGCTTTTAACACACCGCACAAGGAACTCATTTGAGGCTGAGTCGACCTAGGAGAGGGCCCAGGACCAGTTCAGATAATCTGGTGTTGACCGTGAGCGGGAATCGAACCCAGGTCGCCAGGTTCATAGTGCAGCACACTAACCGCTACGCTACCACTCCCCACACACCTACAGGCACACACACAGCACGCTGACGTAGCAGTTGCCGATAGTGCGAGCCAGGCGTGGTGACGCACGCCAACGGAGCCAGCGCGTCGGAGACGAGAGTTGGTGGATGTGACGTCGATAGCAGAATCGGTATAACATTGGGGAAAAGATAGAACGATAAAAAATAAAATACAGACCGATTGGCATCTTGCATGAACAATGAAATTGGTTGATCGAGAACAAACATTCAATGGGCATGGGGATGCCTTTGCAAAAATGGTCACACTGTCTGCAATTGCCATGCAGTCCCACCTTGATCTGCTCAAACTCCTCTGCCTTGCACACCATCGATAACACGTCCGATTCCGTCAGGTGCGGGCCAAAGAAGTCGTTGAAAGTCTGCGACAAGAGGAGAAACGAAACGGAGACAGCGAAACGGCGTTTTAATTACGACAAAACCCCAGCGTATACTTTTCGTACGAAATTTTAGAAACCGCAAATAACTGAATTCTACGTGTGCGTAGTGCAATTGTGACGGTTAATTTGAATCAACAACGTGTTGTATAGGCTATCAGTGGAGCTTTAAATGCCAGCTTCGCAAAAGAGAGTGAGATTATTTTTTATTCATGACAATATTTGTTGGGCAGAGGTGTGGGACTCTTGCAACCTACTTAGCATGTTACCCAGTGGACTACTGGTAGCTGTATGCAAAATACACGTGTTCAAACATGAACGCAATATATGGTACCTCTGATAATAGGTTTTTCCCCTTATTTCTGGCAACAAAACAGGTGTTAAGATGTTAAAACACCAAACTGAAACCTTTTACAAGGAATCACGTCTGCATGAACCACAATGCTTGTGGTCAGAATGCAAAGAAAAAACCTACTCTGATAATAGATGCATTGTCCTTGAAACTGATTGGTCCACACCAGAAACAGTGATAGACCAGAGGACGCCAAAAGGCGTACGGTACAACTATAGCAATCAGGAAAATACATCAGAGAGTATTCTGAGAAGTGTTTTTTTGATCTGGCTTTTTACAATTCTAATGTCTTTATACGAACAGTAAAGCATTATCATTTACTAATTCAGCTTAAAACAATTATCTCATTCGTCTTTGAACCCATAAGCAGTCAGGCACACCACACACAAAGCTCTCTCAGTCAAAGCTATGTTATTCAATTTAATTCGGATATTCTCCCCGTCCCGTGGGACCACAATCTAAATGCTAATTTACCCTAAGCCGTTACGCTTTATGTTCATTTAAATAAAGGCATAAGTTTAAAGGCATTTTCCATAAAGAGGTATTTACTGCCAATGTCTTTTCCCCGGGACGAGTTAGTATGCGCCGATACCAATCAGGCCGAGATGGCGGAAACGCAACGGTGCTGCCAGGTGGCTCAGCGGTAGAGTGAGCGGCTCGTGAACTTAACCCTGCGAGTTCAAACTCTGGTTTGGGGCTTGCCTCAGCCAATCATCCCCTCTAGAATAAAAAAAAGAAACGAGTACCACTTGGCGGGGAAGTTCACAGTGCACCGTCCTATTGTTCGGACTTGGCCCTGCCATAGGAATGTGGATTTTATTTTATTCCTGGCACAGGGCTGCAAACAAGATATGAGCACCACCTCCATGCTTATTCGAGCAGTAAATGACTCACCCCTGGGTTGGCCAAATAGTACATGGATTGGGACTCTCCTCACAGCCAAACGTGAGTAGTAAGTAACCTGGTGCAGTGGTCATTGTTTGCATTGTGGAGACAAAGGAGGCGTGGGGTGCTTGTGGTGCTGGCCGCGTCACGACGGCTTTGCCAGCAGTCGTTGGCTGTGATGGTCTGGCATAGTTCTGGCATTCGGTGTAAATGCGAGGGATAGAGCTTCCTGCGATTGTGCCGATAGCATTCCCTTGATCACGGATAGCATTCACAGTGTTCGCACTGCTAGTGGCGGCAATGACTGTGATGGCGTCTGACAGTGATAGTTTTTTACAACGGTAGCCGTGATGTGAAATCGATAGTGATACTGCCAAGAGCCACATCGCTGAGTGAAAGCGGTGTCAGCGACGGCGCTGACAGTGACAGTACCGACATTGGCAGCTATGACTGTGGTCGTTCAACACTGGCATTGCCAGCCGTGGTATGACTGACAGCGTGGGTGGAACCGGAAACAATGCGAGTGAGACTAAAAGACAAATTTCCCCCATACAGCCTTTAACAGACTGTTGAGGCGAGTGCTGTTAGTTAGCGAGCACCTATCAGGGCCGGTACGGCACACGAGGAAGAGGCTGGCCAGCGCAACGCCTGGCTGCCATCGTCTCCCCAGCACTGATGTTTACTCACTGCACCAGGTACTAATTTAAGGCAGAGTCGACCTAGGAGAGACCCAGGACAGGTTCTGATATTCGTTGGCCACGAGCGAGAATCAAAACTCAGGTCGGAGGGTTCGAGGTGCAGTGCGCTAACCGCTGCATTACCGCTGGAGGCGCCACAAACGCATGCACGCATGAGCACACGCAATGCACAGAGACAAATATCCCCCGTGAAGATTTAACAGGCTGTTGGGGCAAGTGGTGTTAGCAAGCACCTATAAAGGGGAGCGGTAGTGTAGCTGTTAGTGCTTTGCACTATGATTCCTGCTCGCGGCCAACACCAGTGACAATTATCTGAACCGGTCAAGAGGGAGCCTCCCCTAGGTCGACAACCGTACGCCTCAAATTAGTAGCTGGTGCGGTGTGGAAACACCACTACTGGGGAGACAAAGGTGGCCGGGCGTGGCGCTGGCAACCCACCCCCTCGTGTGCCGGCCTTCATCGGCGCTACTCGCAAAAACACACACGCTCGCGCACGAGCACGCACGCACCTCGATGGTGTTGTACTTGATGTAGAAGTGGCTGGCCGTGCGTCCCGTGTCGGTGGGCGAGAAGTATCCCGTGCGCTCGTCAAAGCGAATCATTCGCGCCTTGTCCAGCTTCCGGCCCGCGTCCACCACCATCTGCTCGCGGAACTTGTGCAGCGACGGGTCGGCCTTCGCCGCGGACACGCGCCGACGGGGACGGGGAGAGAGGGTGACACGCGGACGAGGGCATGAGCCAATGGAGGCGTGAAGTGAGAGACTAATGTGGAGATGCACAAGAGAAGAGACCGGCGTTTGGGATTCGCTTGCCAAAAAATACACGGGAATGAGAAGGCAGTCAATGAGATGTTTACTAGGGCCTGAGAGCCAGGTGGCTCAGTCGGAAGGGCTTGCAAATGCTAGAGATACAAATTGACATCCTGGATGGGGATCGACTAGGTCCATCATTTATCTGGGGTCACTACGTAAGTACCAACTTTGTGGGGAAGTCAACACTAGTTTTCTCATGATAAGACTCGGCCCGGCCATAGGAATGTGGAAATTCCACCACTGCCTCGCGGCTGTAAATGGGAGATGAGGTCGCCGGTTCGATTCCATCTCCCAGCGCGGCAGTTGATAGAATGGGCGAGTTTATTAAATCCGCCCCACTTCTGTCAACCCGGCTGTGTGAATGGGTACAAGTTAGTCGATCGACAGCTGGCGTGTGGTGGGATAAAGCGTGGTGGGCACTCCCACCTCATCAAGCGTGGAAGAGTAGGCCAAATACATTCTAGATTCGGGGCTTCTCCAAAGCTCCCTCTAGTGGCGGCCCTTTTTCCGCCTGCAGTAGCGGAAGCAAGCAATTGCAGGGCTGCACCTTTGCCGGCTTGTACGGCGGTGTCACGTGACATGCAAGGTATTCTATGGGGCCCCGAGCTCCGGGTCGCATTCGCCAGCCTTTGCGTTGTCTAGATATCGCTTGGACACATTTGTGTGTACGTCTCACCTGCTGCGTGTTGTAGCTGATTCCGTACGCCAGTGGGTTGGCTCGCATGCGGACGTACAGGTACGTGTAGCTCAGCCACCTCACGGCCTCCTGCACGTTGGTCACGGTTCCCAGGGAAATCTGCGCCGGGAGGAAAAAAAAAAAGAAAAACGCCACAGAGCTCAATCGGGCGCATCAGTCTCGACGGAAGCTTTGACGTCAACACACGTGCGCGTGCGATCGAGATACGGTGTAATCTACGTCAAAAAGGTCATCACGGCCAATGCCCCAGATGCCACCACACCCCCGCCATTACTTCCTTCCTTCTGTCAGACACACCCCTGTTGCAGTTGAAAACCGACCTTTAAGATCTGCCCTTACAGAACCTCTACAATCTGGCCTTATTGCCTTGCCCTTGACACACACGCAGTTCATGCGTTATCCGAGGACATGGCCTTGTGTGAGCGCTGCACAGGTACACGGTTCGAATTCAGCGGGCGACCTGGTTAATACTGCGGGTAAACCAGTGTGCTAGCGTCATGCTATAAATGACTAATTTGGGATGATGCTGATAAATCACCGCCCCCTGTCGCGAAAACTCGGCAGGAACTCTCCCGGAAATAGTCATGAAATTTGGCAAGGCTTTCCTAGGTAAACATGCAATAACATAACATAAATAAAAGCTCATCACGAGCATCATCTGGCTTAAGGTATTTCATTTGGCCACCTACCTCTGGCTACCACCCCTATACATGCTGCATTATATTATACAGAGATATAAAAATAAATATGGTGGACGTTTTACATTCCCAATGGTGGAGACAAGTCTCTCTATGGGACAACCACTGTTGGCTTCCCCACAAAGTAGTCTTAATTTTATCGACCCCCCGAGGGATGATGGGCGGCTGAGTCAATCCCCCTTAACCAGGATTTGAACTCGCAGCCTTATGACTGCGATCCGCTCTCTGCTGCCGAGCCACCTGGCCAGACAGAGTCCATGACTTTAGGAATCGATTTCACAAACGGCTATCGCAAAAAACTGATAATAAACTGACAACCCCCCAGTAGGTTACATTCAATATCAGGTTTCAGCACAAGTCCTGAGCCAATGATGCTGACACGTTGACCGACTCGCCCACTCTAAACGTGAGAATGACAATGATGAATAGCAATATAACGATAATAGGTTTTTTGTCAAATGCTCCTCGGCTTTCTTTTTGTTAGTATTATTCACGGGGCAAATGCTCTACATTTTGACCGATTCCCTTTTTACAAACACTTAAATCGGCAAACCGCATTGAAGACCTCTCACCCGTAACGGCAGATCCAGACAAAAAAAAAACAGACATTTGTTACAAAACCCACGGAGCACGAACAAAACAAAAAACGCATGGGCAACGCAAGCCCTTTCTTTTGTTATGGCAACTCCTCCGTGCCAAGTTTGATGATGCTGCCGATGAAAGGCACGAGTCACGCAGGTCAGCGCCAAATGACCTGGGGGGGTGGGGGGGCTCTCTCTGAATTTCCAGCCGAGCGTGTGCATCTGTGCAACAGGTACGACGACCACCACCGCAGGATGACACGGAAAGGGCCAGACGCCTGCCCCCGTACGTGACAAATTTAGCATCGCGTGACGCGCGCGGTGATTTATCGGCGGCTAATGGCACAGTTGTAATAACAGCGGCGTGGAAAGAGGTCCGAGGCGAGCGATTATTGTTCATTGATATCTGCCGGAGGCATCATTATTATTACCATCATCGGGCCAATTATCTATCCATTCAGAGATGAAGGCCTCACCATGCTACTGACACGCCTTGCAGTTCCAGTAATGCCACAATCCATTTAACTTCTTCACACGAGCCGATCTCATTGTTCCATTTCTGTGGTGGTAATCCTCTCTCGGATTTGCATTATACCGCCAATAAATGACTAGGCTTGTCCGCTGGCTGTCGTCATTCCCTCCAGCTTTGTATCCCACTCATTTGCTTGGACTGAATCCATACTGCTCAAGTTAAGCACTCCCAGAAGGCCGTGGGGACGATGGTTTGTGTAATACATGCGTTCATTTCTTATGTGCAGAAACATATTGATGCACATGAAGGTATCTGCTTGCTTATATGGTTACTTACATGAAATCAACACGATGGCTCTGATTTGTATTTGTTCCCTGATTCCAATGCGACTCCACCGGTCTCTAAGTGTAATTCGCCAACGTACATCGCCCCATGCTTCTTTGCACACCTTTTATCTCCAGTTACATTTTTCGTAATCAGTGTCCATAGTTCTGATCAGCATGTTTTAGCTGGCAAAATGCAATATTAAAAATATATATATATATTTTATCATAAAAGGCCCACTGAGCTAAATAAGTTTTTTCAGAAGCGAACTGGCCATAAGTGATAGCCCAATGAAGTGGCTGATCATCATACAGAAATGCACAGCAGTCAAATACTCTACACGCACGGTGATTGTAAATGAGGGAAAAACCGGAGAAAAATCCACACGACCACAGAGAGAGAGAACATGCAAACTCCAAATATACGCGCGTCAGGGTTGGGATCGAAAGCACTCAAACTCATCCTTGTCCGTGCCTTCATTTCATAATTCTCTTCTCAATTCCACCTTTACTAAGTGCCCGATGTACAAATTTGTTATGTTGTACTTTCAAAGAAGGCTGAAAAGTTGGACTCCAGACAAGTAGGAACAAAACATAGGCAATGAGCAACAGCTTTTCATAAACAAAACAAATCACGTATTGGATGAACACCACTTGAAAACACACACACACACAGACGTCAATACTATGTACTCAGAAACCTTCCTCAGGCTTTACTGCCCCCTGCAGATTTAAAACTGCATTTAACGTCAAAAAGTTGCAAGCGGTTGACGTGTATTCATTACAATAAACACTGTGGCCTGACGGGAAAAAAACATATTTTAATCTGCGACGTTTCTGGCAATGGACCTTCTTCAGAGCATATGTACGCACTATGTACGCAGCCGTGGCTAAGCTCGCTTCATCCTATCACCTACACAGCATTCTCGGTGCACAAAGCGCCGCCACCTCCTATTCCACTGCGACCGGACACCACAAATTCAACGGACAACCAACAGTGGCCGTTCGGCTTGAGCGTCGCCAAGTGCGTCGCTCTCTCCCGTACGCACCTCCGCGTTCAGGTTGTCCTGCAGGCTGGCCTGGAACTGGCTCTCGATGGGGTTCTGCTGAGTCAGCAGCGTGAGGTAGCGGCCGAGCTTGTCGTGCGACGTGATGATGATGCCGAGGCCAAACGTGTCGTACTGGGGCCGCCCGGCGCGCCCGAAGATCTGCATCACGTCCAGCGCGCCGAGGTCCACGAAGGTGCCGCGCTTGGCGTCGTAGATTTGCGTGCCCTGTGTTGGTGACAATAACGATAATGCTACAGTCGAAGTCGACGATGATGCTGCATGCTGCTATTGACGATGACGACGACGACATCTGCAACAACGCGGCTGCTACCGCCGACGCGGATGAAAAGGCGAAGACGACGACAATGCCGACGTTGCTGTGCCACTGCTGTAAACAATAACGGCGCTGTTCTGTCGCTACCCAAGATGGTGTCGCAGCAATTAACTAATCTTCTGAAAGCACAGCTGCTATTACTGGTGACGATGACCATGGTGCCGTCACTGTTGCCAATGCAGCTCCTGACAAACAACAGCGATGCCGCTGCCGATCACGACGTCGACGCCGCGTCCGCCGCACCGCTGAACCGGGGGACAGCCACAACCGCGGTCGCACCTTGATGATGACAGCGTGGGCGGGCAGGTTGACGCCCCAGGCGAGCGTGGCGGTGCACACGAGGACGCGCACGAACCCGCGCGAGAAGAGCCCTTCGACGAGCGAGCGGTCGGGCCGCAGCATGCCGGCGTGGTGCGTGCTGAAGCCGTCCGGAAACAGCTCGCGCATCGGCTTGTTGCGGGAGCGCTCCACCTGCACTCGAGGGGCACGAGTGGAGGAGGAGGAGGGAGGCCGTCGGTAATACCACACTGGGAGCAAGCAAAAACGTGCAGCCCTGGAGGATTGCTGGCTCAAGGCACTGCTGGTCGAAGGGGGTCAAAAGGAGATCAAGAGAGCCGCCACCCCATCCAGGATGGTAGGAGGTCACTGGGGCTCACGCGCTGCCTCACCAAAGTGCCATAGGGGCCACAGGAGGCAGCTGGGGTCTGCGCGGCCCTAACTTTGTTCGATGTGCGCTCTAGTACAATAAAAACGGACCACGGGCGATTCACTGATCGTGCAGATGTTAGCCAATTAAAAAAAATAGGCATTTAATATGAAGCTTTACTAACCAATGGAATAACTCAATCCATGGATCGCCTGCCAATTAATCGACGCGCCGATTAGCCCTCGATGCATCGATACTCTTAACTTGGCCGTCGGATCGACCGCGAGCAGAGTCGATACAACAGACGCCTCTCGATACGGGTGTCGCAAGACCATACGTGGGTAGAGACATGCCCAAAAGAGCACCCCCACGCCTACTTTGTTTCATATACGGGCCGATCGCTGATCGGCGATTTCGTCGGGTGTCCGATTACATCAGCTTCCAGCGCCCGCCGCCCTCACCTGCTTGAACGCCGTGCCGTACTCGGCTGACTGCGGCGGCGTGAAGAACCCCGCCTCCCCGTTGTTCTTCGCCATCTCCCGCAGAGCCATGGCCGTGCGGACGGTGGCATTGCGAGCGTGCACGAACACCATGACCTGGGCAGCGCCAAGGGGAGGCGATGCGCAAACGCCTTAGAATCACGCCTTCGAATCACAGCCCCCTCCACGCCTTGAGAAGTCCGGCAGTCCGACCGGATGTGCGTTCGTCCGTGTGTGCTTGCGTCTTCGTGCGGAACATTTTTTTAATAGGCATGGTGCGCGATAGTGAATGGGCAATGCGGATCTTTCCACGCGCGGTTTGGGACAATTTTACCGGGTTTTTTGTCTCCCAGATTTTGGTTTCATTTTACAATTTTACAAGATATAAATGATATGTGGTCAGCGTATAACAATCTCTATTTGCAGGCGAAAAGACGAGTTTTAAATCTTGAGTCAGCGCAGCCCATTATCCCCCTGCGGTTGTTAAAAATCGGTACCACTGTGGGAATATAATAGTGGTCATCATCTCACTTCCTCTTACTGACTGAATCCCCCCGCCCCCCCTCCCCCGTATGTCCCTGATCGTTCACTCCGTTGCCGAGAGGAGAGATTAATGAAGCTCCCTGCATGCAGAAGTTGCACCCCGGAGTGACAGAACCCATTCTTATTAGGCTCCCAAGTCTTTTGAAATGTCTTACCACCCTTGGAAATATGTGCCAACTCAGCATCTACTTTCAAATCATGCCTGGAGAGTTAATTGTAAAAAAAATGTTTTAATAACATTCAAGCAATAATGAGCCGGGTTCTATTTACCCAAACATTTTTACTTAATATATATTTTATTTTAGGGCCACAGTGTCACTAACAAATTGTTGAGTTTGTTTTTGTTATAAATCTGCTGAAGCACCGCTGTCAATGCAGCAGTAGCAGCATCACCAAGTAATGTCAAATGTTGCTGATTTGACTATATTAATCACTTTTTTTTTATAGTAACTGTTACAGAAACTCAGGAATCATCAACCCTTTGTGAGAGCCTTGGGATCTAAAAGAGAAGCAGCGTATACCAAAACTTATTTATGTTTGGCTTTGTAAGGGTTTTGTGATAGCGAAAAATTGAGAAAAAATCCATTATTTAATACGTGTATAAAACGTGAAGTTATTGTTTGAACTGATGCCATCCTTGGCGGTTTTGAGATGCTGCTGCCGACGTGCGTACGTGCGAGTGCAGTTTTGAAAGCACTCACCAGTTAATCTCGTAAATTCAAAACGTACAGCAAGCGCCCACGTTGCTAGAACACCATTCCCATTTTGATATATTTGTAAAAGTTTGCAGGGCCAGCGATTCATTACTTTTGATTCTTAAAAATATACGTTTATATTCCTCGACGTTAAAGCAGCTCCTGGACACGGTCGGAACAGTCAGCTCTACATGCCAATTGCAATACCATGAGATGCTTCATGGACGTGAAGAAGATGTTAGGAGCCAAGCTGAGATGTGATGTGTTTTCAATTTTGTTTCCGTTGATCATTGTTGGTAAATGTGTACTAGCTTTTTGCCCATCTAAGGACGGGTTTATTTCAGTAAATCTGAAACTTGCAAGCGAAAAGCAGACCGTGACGTGATATTCATTGCATCAATCCGTGTGCAATTTATAAGGCCGCGTTGACACAGACCTATTTCATTTAAAGGTTATAATCCCTTGTTCATTATGACGTCCTTCTTACTTCGATGTCTCAACAGCGTTACGGAGATCGCGTGACGTGAGGGTTCTGCCTTTGTAGTGAGGGTTGTAAGTTGACGCTGAGGAGGGGGGAGGAGGCGCCTCGCCCCCCATGTGGAGTGACGTCACCCGCTAATAATTATTAATGGAGGGGGAGGTCCATTTAGAAGACGTCACCTTATGAAAATCGATTCGCGAAGCCACTTGCTGTACTGCCGCCTTCTTGCCAATTCACAACCCCAGTAGGTTTATGAGTTTCACAAATCCAAGTGATCCACCAATCTTTTCTGTATTGCATATGGCGTAACATCTCGCTCGGTTTAAATGCTGTACCACAGGATACGTGCAGCCCTATTGTGAATCCACTGCTGGATGACAGATTCCCCATACTATGTGGGACATGGGGGTTATTTAACAGTACTTCACCACGTCAGTCAGTGCGGGTTCGGTGTTGGTGGATAGCACGGTTGTAGGACCGTTGAAGTGCAGTACAACAATGTCTTTGCCCTCTCCTGCGTGTTAAAAAGCCAGCATGTTAAACTGCCCTCTCCTGCGGGTGAATCAAGGCCCTCAGGACTAAACATCCCGCTGCGTGTGGTCGTCGCCTATCCGAGTGCAACAAAGCGTTACCCAGGCTTCAGCATTTGAGATCTGACAACACTCGGCACATTTCTGGGGATTCAACGATGGTGGGCCTGTCACAGCATCGACATATTAAGTGAATAACAGTACTAATAATAGGAGTGTCCATTCATGATAATGCAGCACGTCAAATTTGAATATTATTTCAGCAAATGCCTGGATTTTCTCCAGGCCCTCCCTCCGGTTTTCACCCACATGGAAATTGGCCAAGCGTCCCAACACAGGACACTTCTGACAAGATGTCACAAGACCCCCAGTGAGATGACTGTCCCAGGCAAGTTAAGCGACACTGTTACCGCCGCACCTCCGATTAGCACGGTTGGCTACGTACGGTGCGAAAGAAGTTCAACATACCCCAACCATGAACTATTCGCGGAGAGAAAAAAAACCAACCTGGTGTCCAGCCTTGACTTGCTCCAGAACTTTATCATAACACACTTCATCCATGTCGTGCATTTGCTGCATCTGTGAAGCAACAATTAGAGCGAAGACAGCAGCGCATGTGCATACACGTCTCCTGCAGCCAATGCAGCGTGCTTTCATTCACAAAAATATAATTACATTTCTAACCAGATCTTGTCTAATGCATGTGTCCCTCTTTCAGTCTCCCAGCGTAAGTAACTCTGAGCATCCTCCACTTACTGCACGGTAATAACGTCTTTCAAGGATCGCTCATAGTTCAAATTGGCAATATCTGGCTTTAGGTATTTCCTTTGTTACGGTTAACAAGTCCTTCAATGTCAGATCTCTATGTTCCTCTACTACCACCATCTGACATTAGGTCTTTCCTTTGGGCACTGACCAACTTGCTGTGAAAAAGAGCTTCATATAGCTCATCGAAGGTTTCCAGGATAAATAAAGATTCAGATTCACGTACCACTGGGTACCACTCGAAAACAAGTCTTGCCTCCTCCACTCTGCCCATGCATCCGACTCATCGCAACCTCTGCTTCGCAATTGTGTCCACAGCACTGTATCGGCATATTCAATTCCGAATTAGCAAGTTGCTTAACCCCACGTAGAATGCCATCTTTTTTTGTAATAACTACCCTGCAGTAGTCCCCACCAAACTTTTATTCACAATTCAATAATCACAAATTTGCTTTTGATTTAGCACAACCCGTGACGTCAGGGCATCTCGGAACGCGATACAGCGATACACGTGACAAAAGCGTCGTAACATTTTGAAAGGGCACCCCCCCCCCCCCCCCCAGGTGGCAGCTGTGCCCGAGCACGTGTCCAGCAATCGGAGGCGACGTTTGCCGCGCGATTGCCACGTGCAATGTCCAATCGAGCAACGGTGATGCTGCACTTTGCAGGTGGCAACCCTATCATGTACCAAGTTCCAAAATGTATTGTCAAACTAGGTGAGAAGGCGAGAGACCAGGATTAGTTTAATTTGCAAGAGTGGACAGGGGCACGAGTCTGCTGGTACGGTGCAATGGTGGCGAGATGTTAACTACCTCGCCTCGAATACAGGGAGTCGTGGGTTCGATTCCGACCCTGACGCCGCTGTATATTTGGAGTCTGCGTGTCTCTCTCCCCGTGGTCGAGTGGATTTTTCTCCGGGTCCTCCGGTTTTTCCCTCCACATTTAGAATCAACAACATGCGTTTAGAGCATTTGGCTGCTAAAAAATTGCAGCCAAACACTCTATGAACCACTTCGTTGAGCTATCATTTGGAACCAGGTCACTTCTTGGAAAAATACCTGGTAAAATAGCTTAGTTTACTGGGGGGAGGGGTGATGATTGCTGCTGCGGTGCGTAATCTCAACGTCGCTACGAAACAAACGGCGGAGTTTGCCCAAACTGCCCGGCACACCTTGTTGGTCGTCTTGACGCCGATGAACGTCTGGCTCAGGGGCACGGGCCGGAAGCGGCTGTCGAAGAAGAAGAGGCCGATGTACGGGTTCACGTGCAGGAACCGTGCCACGTCCAGGTAGTTGGGCAGGGTTGCCGACAGACCCACGATGCGAATCATGCTCTGAGTGCTCTCCACCTGCAGTCGGACGCAGCAGGTTTAACGGCGGTTCTTGTACGGCGCGATTCTACAATCAGAATGCGTGTACGTGTGTATGTATGTTGAGCTTCTTTCGCTACGTACGTAGCCAACCGTGCTTAATCGAAGGTGCGGGGGAAGGACAACAAACTAAACAGGAAATAAATCATCTTTAATTAGACTGGAGCTATTTTAACACAGGCCTCCAGTTGGGGCATGGGGTCAGAAAGTTACAACAATACAGAAAACGATAGGAGTGCAGGGGAATCAGTCTGTGGTGGGGCAAAGTAAGGGTACTCCCACCTGTTTAGACGGCCCACTTTGAGCTCTCACCCTAGTGGAAGCCAGCAGTGTCATGAGCAAGTAATTGCAGGGCAGCGCCCTTTCACTTTACCACGGAAATTTGACCACCTTGTGTGTAACGATTTTTCACTTAACGTTGATTTTACACCCACAACTCCGCACCTCCGATTAGCACTCAGCACCTACGAGTAGCACGGCTGGCTACGAACGGTGCGAAAGAAGTTCAACATACATACACAACGGATTATCCGCGTCACCCTAGACACCCTGACACCACGAGGGGCTCTACGGGTACGCAAACGGACGGTGAGCTGGAGGTCGCCCACCCACCACTGGCTAAGGTGTTCAACCACCACCCTGCAGGTCTCAACACTTTCTGCGTCTTCCCCCCCCCCCCTCAAAGTTCTTATAACAACAACCTTGTTCGATTAAGGAAACGTGTTAAATCGTATCTATTACAACTTTAACAATGCTGTTTGTCGCCAGCCACGGGGTGATTTGGGATTCTGGACCCGTGTTCAGCAACCGAGATTAACAATCAAAGTGCAGACCCTCGACACAAAACTAGCCTTGGTAGAAACCTCCCATGAAAGTGTCCAGAGACTCGATGATGTTTTTTTCAGGATATATCGTCAATCATCGTTTTACAGAAGCCGTAACCACCATGACCATACTTTCTCCAAATCGGTCATTCATTAATTTACACATCGATTTTTATATTTACATTCCCAAGATAACTAAGCTGAATGCAAAAATAAATGTTAAATCTAATTTATTACAACTCTGACAATGCCGTTTGTTGCTGACCGCCAGACGTTTTGGTCCTTTCACCCTGTGCTCAGCAACTGTGTTCGAAAATAAACACAACATATCCAATCTGTTGACTATAAATAAGTCAACACCTGGGGCTAAATCAGAAAGTTTGAGCATTATCGCTCACTAATTAAATAAAGGTCTCACTGTTGGATAAACCACCACCCTTTCATCTGCATGGTAATTTATATTTATTTACTCATTAATGAAATTCCCGAGTTAATCTGCTCATCTGTTTTAAAACTAAATGTTACAATCTCCCGGCACTAATCACCTTTGCAAATTAGTTTTTCTTTGTCACATGCAGTAAAAAAGAAAACCCTCATCACAAGCAAGCCAAATTGGGTGGAAAAAATTTCAGCGTGTACATATTATTGCACGAGCGCATCTCTCATCGGCGACTTAGCATTCGAGAGGGCGACGAGCCATTTGCCAAGGATAAAACCGCAAAAGTTGTCGCGTCGCACGAAACGCAAAGCCGCCCGCCCGCCCGCCCGCCCCCCCGCGCTGTTCGTCAGAAATTCGCCGCCACGTTGCTAGCCGTTGTCACCCTTCAGCCTTCCGCAATTCCACCGCGTGGTGTTTTGACGACGCCAACAGGTGGATCGTAAGAAGAAAAAACCCCATAACCGTTGGCTCCACGGCGTTCAGAATGAGAATCGTGATGTTTTGTTACACTGGAGGAATCGGATGAGCTATCAAGCTCTTTTACACAACACGTCAAAGTTCACTCGGCCTAGCTTTCCTGCTTATTTGGCGTAAAACTATATATGCCGCGTGGGAACTGCCCACCGGTAATATGCAGCGCATAAGCGCAATTCGGTAAATGTGGAACGCAAGTCCCGTACAAACACAAATGCTAATAAAACCCAAGTGATTTTCAGTGCCCCGTGTGTGTTTTTCTTAAAGAAGTTACACATTGCAGTTCTCTCAGAGCGGAGCTGATGCCAGACCAAAGCCGTGAGTCAGCAAAAGCTGAGATTTACGGTTTTAATTTACGATTCGTAACAAAAATAGTACCGCTTGCGTGCAGCAGCGCGGCACGATCCACTGTGATACCACACATGAATGCTCCGCAACTACGGACCTGGCCTTCATCGATCACTATCTCTGAACCTGGAGAGTGCCTGGATGAGCAACCACCGAGCATAACAGGTATTATAGGGTGTCCGGCTACACTATGCGGAGCATGCAGCAGTGCTGTAAAATCCGCTGTTGTACTGTACTTCTACACTCCTACATCTCAGGACTTGCATAGCCTGGGGGAGGCCCTCATCCAACAATAGATCAACCAAATCGATGCAAATGTGCGTATCAATATTGCCTCTCTTGTCAGTCAAAGGGCTTTTTGTGTATTACCTTATAGGTTTGCCAGATTTGTTGAGTTTGTGAAAAAAGAGGGTATTGTTAGGCTGCCGTAAAATGTGCTTCAGCAGAAAAAAAACCCTTTTTTTTTAAGATTCAACTCTGGCAAATGGTACGCACTCAAGCTCTTCAGCCCAAAAGGTTTTGGCAGCCAAAGCTGCTGCTGCTTGCTAATGATGACAGTGCTGTGAAAATGACAATAATGATGCTATTGCTGTTGCTTCTGATAAAAATGATGCTATTGCTGCTGATTATGATACCTGTTATGATAGTGGCATTACCGCTGTTGATGCTGCTCCTGCCATGAATATTATAATGACGTCGTGGCTGCATTAATGATGGCAAGTGCAATCAGTGACTATTCGCGTTAATGCGGTGAGCAGGGGGTATGCATCAAACAAACTTAAAACTAACAAGAGCAAATACGCACAAAAACCCGAGACACTTTCAACACAGGCTTCCTTATGGCGCAGGTAATAGGGTTCTTTATCATTTGAGCTCCGAAGTCAAAAAAATGTAAATTGAGCACTTGGTTAGGCAGACAACCGCGGCTGGGTCACGGCGACAGGTCTATGTGACATACATCACGGACGCAACGAGAACTGAAATTGGATCACGACAATACGGGCGGGATAATACATGGCTCTCGGTCAAAACGACCTCAGTGTAGTTCCGCATGCAGCAAAATTATAATGGCCAACTGCTACCGGAAATTAAATTTTCTGCTTTTGTCAATAGATAGAAGTTTAGTAAAAGAAGAAGGAAACATTTTTTTGTTTTGGGGGGGCAGGGGGCAAGCAGCGGTCTCTCAAATGCATTGTGTGACTTATACAACACAGGAGACATTGTGGACAAGTGTTAGGATGGTCGATATTTTTCAAATGCTAACTGAATATCAGTGAACAATCAAGCGTGCTGCGAGTGCTCACATGAGCGAGTGAGCAAATTCGTTTGTCTATGGTTGATTCAGTGAGCGACTTAGTTTGCCTACGAATGAACAAGTGATTGTGTTTACAAATGAGGAAATGTATTCGTTAGTGAGTGAACCAGTTATTAAGCGAGTGACTGAGTGTTAACATGATCATGTGAGCGATACAGCGAACATGAGAGTGAGCCAGCGCGTATTTGAGTGAGCAAGCCCCGGAAAAAAATGAGCGAGTGATTGAGTGTCTGAGTGAGTAAATCAATGAATGAACGAGTGAGCAAGTGAGCAAACGAACGAGTGAGCGGGCGAGCGACACGGCGAGCGAGCTGGCAAGCAAATACAAGTGCGCGGCTGTGCGAGTCAGCAAGCCCCCAAAACAGTGAGCGAGCAAGTGACGAGCGGGCAAATTCAACGAATGAACGCATGAGCGAATAAACGAGTGAGCGGGGACGAGCGATTGAGCGAGCGACACAGTGGACGATAGGGCGATCGAGAAAGTGGATAGGGCAGAGCGGGCAGAGCGGGCCGAGCGGGCGAGTTCACCTGGCGCAGAGTGCGTGCGACCAGGCTCTCGAGGACGGGCCCCCGGTCGTCGTGGAGGAGGTGGACTTCGTCGAGGATGAGCAGGCGCACGAGCTGGCTCAGGGCCACGTCGCCCACGCTCTTGCGCGTCACCACGTCCCACTTCTCCGGAGTCGTCACCAGCATCTGTCGCCGGCCGAGAGACGCAGTGCGCAGGGGAGGGGTTGGAGAGAGGTGAGCGGGGAGAGGAGAGGCACACGGGGAATTCCAAATGTGTGGTCGTATATTTATAAATGTCCACTTAAGGTGCGACTGTGGCAGCTGCAGCAAAGAAGCCGTGGCATTTATGCGATTTGTTTACACGGATGGGTTGTGCTTCAGTTGGGGGACCCTGACTTGCGACACCGAGTTTGACCAAGTGATTGAGCCTAACCGAGCGGTGCTCAGTTTATTCACCCCAAGATGAGTAGTGGTCATGGTGAAGATGATGGTGATAGTGGTGGTGGTAGCAGCATGAGTGGTGGTGATTATGCTGCTGGCAGTGAGAGGGATGAGGGTTTGGTAATAATTTACTATGCGATGGTAGTGACGATGATGATGAAAACAATGGTGAAGATGATGCTCGTGGGACTGTGGTTGCAGCGATAACGATGATGGCTGTAAAGGTGAGAATTATGACAATATTGATGCAAATCATGATGAGGATGGTGGTGATGGTGGCGAATTGACTCAGACCGTGATTTTTGTTTTATTCACAACTCAATTCAACTGAATCACAAGGTGCGGACAGTATATAAACACGTGTCTCACGGCAGGAATCTTGCCGTTCTACCAATGGAGCTGAAACACATCCCCCGGGTGTTACTCAACCGGCAACGCCGACGACACGCAAGCTAACAAACCTGAGTGCGTAAGATCTCCCCCTTGGTGAGCTGCATGTCTCCCGTGAGCTCTCGCACCGCGATGCCAAGCGGCTGGAGGCGCTTGCCGAAGTTGCTCGTCATCTCGGCCGCGAGAGCCTTCATGGGGGCCACGTACACGATCTGTGGACGGCGCACACGAGCAAGCGCGCGTACATACGTATGTACGTAGGAACAGCACAACAGGGGAATGAGTATGCAGACACGCGCATGCACAACCGCATACTCGCATGGCATAGCATGCGAGTGCACGCAACAAAGATGACGCGCAGGTCGTCAGGTTCATAGCGTAGTGTGCTAACTACAATACCACTGCTCTCCTATCTTACAAAGACAAAGATCCCCCATATTGAGGCAAGTGGTGTTAGCGAGCACCTATGAAGACCGGTAGAGCACATGAGGGGGTGGGTGGCCAACACCACACCGGGTCGCCTTTGTCTCGTCAGTGACAATATTTACACACGACACCAGGTACTCATTTGAGGCTGAGTCGACCTACTACCACTCCTCTCTTACATGCATGTACATAGCTACACGTGAAGACACACTCGCAAACTTTTTGATGTTGTTGTCTAGTTCTACCAAAATTAACTATCTGAAGTTGCATTTCCCGTACCTGCTGTTGGGCCAGAGAAGCACGTCATACGTTTATCTAAAGCACTGGTCCTTAACCTGGGGTCCACGCACCCCCCGGGGGTGCAAGATGCCCTTACGGGCACGTAAGTACAACCACTTTTTTTTTCGATTTAAAGCTTTCGTGACTGCAGGGATTCATCTTCTTGGTTCTTTCGGTAAAGTTACGTAGAAGGGAAATAATAAAATAATAATAAAAAAATAATAATAATCTCACGACGTTTCGGCCACAACGCAAGCAGCCATCCTCAGGTGAAGAACAGGTCTGTCGGAAAGACAGCGTCTTATGTTTTATTTTTATTATATTATTTCCCTTCTACGTGACTTTACCGAAAGAACCAAGAAGATACAACTACTTTGTTTCATCAAACCCTAAGTATTTATTATTATACATTTTTTTTTTTACCGATTGAGAACCAAATGGGTGCAAGGCTGCAGTAAAGGTTAAGAACCACTGATCTAAAGGTACCACCTCCAGCTTTTCCGGCAGAGAAATAAAATAATATATATGCATACACGTGGGGGTGACACGAACACGGCAACCCACAGTGAGAGGTAATGCATATTTGATGCATCCCCTCCAAAGCGACGTCACTTTGCGTGCACACTGTGTTTAACGTCGTGGTGGCAGGGCAAATCAAACCAGATGTGGGCAAAAACCGCGGCAAAGCTGTATGGGTGCCAAGGAAAAAATAAAGAGCGACCCGACATAAATAATTTATAGCAAGCGAAAGAGAGATTTCACGTTGCGTTAAATTATACGGATGTGTTGTTTCGTGCGTGCAGTTTTTTTTTTTTATGCCAAGTAAGCTGGATCGTACAATTCCCTGTTCATTGCACCAGCCGTGCGCTCCGCATCAAATATTCCACAGGTCACATCCAATGGTGGGAATTTGCAAAACGTGCGGTGTTTTAACATATCACAAAACGTACAAGCGGGCTTCAAAGAGAGCTCATGTGGCCTCATATTGCAGACACGTAATGAAAAGTGAGCGTGCTTCCTCAACGAATAAAAGATGTAACCGTCTGGATTTCAGTAGAGTCTACCTGAGGATTCCTGCATCGTGTGTAGCTGCGATTGAAACCAAATGTTTGTTTTTAAAAGCAAATATTTTAATAACTCTGGCCAACAACCACTCCTACCCTAATCACTACTCCTGACAGCACTTGTCAATGTCACGTCCACCACGGTTGACATTACCACCGTGGTGATCACTAAAACCAACACAAGCCATTGACGTGAGCAGCAAGATCACCGTAATCATGATCATGATCATGACCATCATCAGCAAAGTCATCGCCATCACCAGCAACGCATCAGCAATGGCATCGGCAGAGCCATTATCATCTTAATCTCCATCATCACCATCATAGGCTTCATCACCTCTGCCATCATGATCAGCACGAGCATAATCACTATCACCACCTTCCTCTTCACCACCAATCCCGATTAGCACAGTGGGCTACGTATGGTGCGAAAGAAGTTCAACATGCGTAAATTTACAACCACGACCGCCACAACAAATTAACAGCACCGACAGCAACATTATACGCACCAATGATCACCTGCCACTACCACCTCCATTATCATTATTACCATCATCACTAACCACCACCACCATCCACAACAAAAGCCGCCATTTGCCATGAAATGAAAGCGACGTCAAACCCAGCCCGCCCCTTTGCGCCAGGCTAGATGCGCTTTTGAGCCCCGCCATCGAAATCCGCACCACGCACCAGCGGCGCCATCGCCTCAGCCAGGGGTCTCACCTTGAAGTCTCCGCTGTTGAGGAGCCCACCAGGTCCCACGTGCTGCCGGACTTCTCTCAGCACGGTCAGCATGGCCACGTTGGTCTTGCCAGCGCCCGTGGGGGCGCAAATAAGCAAGTTCTCGTTGGTGTGGTACGCCGTCTCGAACACCAGCGACTGCACGCGGTTCAGCTTCTGAGTGCCGCTGAAGGCCAGCTGTCCAATCTGCGGGGTTGAGACGTGAGCGAGAGAGAGGGAGCGAGTGAACGAGTGGATTATTAGCGAAACCCTAAAAACACGTTCGTCAACAGCGCTGCCCTGAAAGTAAACAAAAAATATACGAGGTGACGCTTTGTCGTGATCTGCTTAGCTTTCAACAGCTGATGCTGTAAGGAGAGGGGTGATCGCCTGTAAGATCGGCAGTTTACCAGCACCGATTCAAGCGAGCCAGGCTCTGCTGACGAGACACTGCGCCAAAAGCACTGTGAGTTTTCTCGTCTTGAATAAACGATGCCGAAACTATGCTATCCTGATGGGTTGTGTAAGAAATCATTACCGATGAAATCAGGTGCATTCTGGGTGATACAGTCAAAAGCATTTCTTAGACAGCCGAGGGTACAAAGACTGGATGTGGTTCTATGAATGAAGTTGCAAGTGTTTTTTTATTGGGGTTGCTGTCGCAAAGTCACGATGGGTACTTTGGTCTTCCAGAGATCGCCGTTTTGATCAGTGGGAAGGATAAAAAAAATCCTCCCCAACCTCTGTTCACCAAGTAGGAGTCAAGAGTTGTGGGTCTTCCCACCTCTTCCAAGATGTCCGGCCAGGGTGGAAGAGTAGGCCAAATGCCCTCAAACAGGACTTCTACGAGCTCCGTCTCACGGAGGCCCTTCCTCCAGCGGTGCCGTGAGCAGAAAATTACACGGCTGCACCTTAAGCTCTTGAAAGGCATGACCTGCCAGCAATACGTGCAATGTGTGTGAGTGCGCTTGTGTGTTTGTGATGTTTAATTCGTAGATTTTTTTTTTATCTACGAATTAAACATCATCTCAGTCAGTCGACCCGTGGCACCTGGGTCTGCCCCGTGACCTCCTGCCAGCGGGCGTTCGACACTTCACGTGGCCTCAAGGTGCACATGGCCTGGCACAAGCGTCGTGGTGATGTCACCGCCACTTAGTGGCGAATGGCGATTGTTGTGTTTGTGATCACAAAGTATCCCACCTCATCGAGGTCGCGGACGAAAACCGGCTTCTCTGCGATTCCGATGGGCAGTGGTGGAGTGGGTGGGATGCTCATCTCTTCGTACATCTTGTTGTTCTGCACCGAGAAGCCTTCTGGCAGAAGCATCTGTGTCAACGTGCACAGAGGAAAGGGACCCGGGCAGGCCAGCGTGACGAATAAGCTTCAACTCACGTTATTTCTGAATCTCCATCGGTGGAAATTCCACATTCATATGACGGGGAGGGGGGGGGGACTATCCCAACAGCACAACCTTTCAGTGTTAATTGTAGTGGTACTAATGAATTCACAGTTACACTGGAACCCCTCATACGTAGAGTAGATCAATTACAAAGTCATACGTAATGCACATGTACAGCCATTTTGTCTATCTACTGTTGGATGAGTTGTCTTGTGTTGCACGGGGGCTGCTGCCACTGGGGGTCCCCTTGGAATGTTCTGAGATGTGATGCATGGTGCTTTCAGTTGCCGAGTCATTCAAGCTCCGTATAAATGCAAATATTATTATTATTATAATTTGTATTATGGTCATACGACACTGCGCGGGGCACGCTGGTTATTTTATGATACTTTAAGACTACGATCTCCACGAACACTCAAAATGCGCGTCTCCCCGTACCTTGGAACCTCCGACAAAGGCCGACGTCTTGCGCGCTTCCGCGTAGGCGTCGTACACGTTGGGGAATCTCTCTGGCTCGGTCCACTGAGCCCGGGGCAGGAGTATCGGTGCGATCTGAGCGTTCAGAAGGGCCTCCTCCCTGCCACACGCATTGCACCCGTGCCAAGATTTAATTTCTTTTAGTCGTATATATTGAAAACTCATACCTTTAGAACTGCGTAGTGTGTTTAATTTGTTGTCCTAGCCTCCGCACCTCCGATTAGCATGGTTGGCTACGTTCGTGCGAAAGAAGTTCAACATACACACATACAAGAGGCGACGTCCTGCTGCCACTGGAGCGCTATTCTAAGTCATATCAGAAATGCGTATATCAGAAAATCTTTAAAATAACATTTTAAATCGATACATTTCCATGGCTGGCCATCGAAACAAAGACGGTCACCGCATCACGCGCTTTTAGATGCGCTTCTGCGGCCGTCTGGAACGCTCTTCCTTCCGATATTAGGAATCCACTGGAGCAATGCACTTTTAAATCTAGATTGAAAAGTAATTTTAGAACTGCCTTTTGTATTCAATTTGTTGTCCTTCCCGGACACCTCTGCTTAGCAGAGTTGGTTATGTACGGTGCGAAAGAAGTTAAACATACGTACTTATCCGCCCTGAACGATTGAAGGGCCACACTCAGTGCAGTGTTTGTATGTGTGTGGCGGTATAATTGTCAGTTTTCTAAAAATCGCCAAAAAGCCAACCTTTTAACATGCAGTACATGGATGTTATTCTTAATCTCATGCACATTCACCGAGTGGACCCCAATTACAGTGAAGAATTTTCGCATGTTCAAAGCAGTTTAGTAACCAATCTGTGTATGGCACTTTGATGAAGATGATGTTGACAATGGTGAAGGTGAAAATTTGCGATCACGCTCATGATGGCAATGATGATGATAACAACATTGAAGATAGTGACAATTATTCTTACGACAATTACGATGCTGAAAATGACAACCGTGATGACGACAATTCGTGATAATAAAACAATCACGACGATGATTACAATGGGGAAAATTACGGGGACAGCCCAAGGCGACCCACGACCACTGGGCACGTGACCTTGTTATATCTGTGAAAGAGGTGCTTTATAACACTCGTTGGATTCCTCCAGTATAAATAAATATTTTTCTAAATCCCAGAGCTCTGTAACCATTGCATCTTCTTGCACCTCTGGAGCCGCAGGGCCAGGGGATCGAATCCGTTGACACCGGTGGCGGCGGCAGCGGTGTCGTCATCGCCGTTGCGACGATCGCGCTTGAGGCTGCGCTTCTCCTCGCGGCGCGCCACTTTCCCCAACAGCCGCTCCGTCTCCGACTGGACGGTCACCTGGCGGGCGACGCTGGGGCCGACGGGGGCCCCCGTTCCTCCGGCAGGACCTGAGCGCACAAAGACACGGGTGGGGGGTGGCGGCCTCTAAGTCTAGATCGAAAACGAATTTCTAAGAAATTCGTTTTGTGGTTGGTTTGTTGTCCTTCCCCCGCACTCCCGATTAGCGCGGTCGGCTATGTACCGCGCGAAAGAAGTTCAACATGCGCACATACATAGTCGCGCAAGTCGCCTACGAGTTCAGCGCAAGAGAGTATGAAACTCGATGCCATCATCATCAGCTGTGGCCAATCTGCTACTGAAGGTCTTCCCCCCAAGCCGATTGTGCCAAGAGTGTCGCCGCAAGAGAAGAACCAACCATTTGGATCTCTCGCACAGCAGTGCAACTCCTGCGTGTTCGAGAACGGCCCACAGATGCAGAAATGACATGAATGACCTCTGCTGAACACAATAAGCGACAAAACTTTATCTGCTCTGCCACTGGCAGTAATGTTCACCCCAGGACAGCCTAACCGATATAGACATATATTGTTAATTATCAGATCTACAAACACAAATTTAAACGCAGAACCAAATTTTGTGTGCAACTCATTCGTAACCATTCTGATGCTGTCAGCTCTTTGCAGTCGACAGCCCTGGTTTAATTACGGGCTCCTGCCCGGATTTGAATGCACGGATCTCAGCTGTGCAGGTTTAACATTCTGACACCCACAGATTCACTCAAAACATCAGTTGTCTATGATCTCAATCGCTGTGGGGGTTAGTGAATGGAGGTTCTCTCACCACGATTAACCGGAGGACCCTCATCCACGGGCTCCATGGCACAGTCCACAATCTTCTTCCTCTGCTGCAGTAGCTTTGTGATGAAGTCAAACCCGCCCACTCCCAGCAACTCGAACAGCTGGGAAGACACACAGTGCGGGGGAAAACACATCAAAATGTCAACATCAAAACGGAATATGCAGCCGCGTGGCTTGCTGGAGTTTAGTCGCTTGCTGTAACTTAACCCTTTCCTGTTCAGATACGTCTGTAAGTTGCCGGGTGGGTCCCGTTCACCACTGAATCTCGAAATTTTATTTAGAGAGGCATAGCGTCGTTGTTTTTAAAGACACCAATAAAGTTATTTAGCTTCCGATGAAGTATGACATCAGAACGAGATCGGAAGAAAAACTAAACAAACTAAAATATGGAATCAGAAGAAAAACCGATGGCGTGCACGTACACATACGTCATCGGAATGGGAAAGGGCTAATCGCAAATGGTTTTCATTGTCGTGACATTTTTGTTGTCTTTGTCTATGATTGCATTTGAAACGTGCCCATCGGCGTCGTGTCCTGAGATGAAGACACGTCCATTGAGAAGTCCCGAATACACCAGTGCATCATCCTGTATTAGAAAACTGCCTCTAGATGCTGATATCATATTTCGAAAATCCCTTCAAATACCGCGAATGCACAAGAGGGACCCTGCACTTCCGCACGTGCTCTGCTCGAAGGATGATCATCGCATGGAAAATTACAAAACACACAAGGCAAAAATATTACAATTTTCCACAAAGACCTGACATGTTAGATGAAAAATAATTTGTTTACATCTAACAAAAATGCCCTTTAAAAAGATAACACGGAACTCCTGCTGTGGGTTCCCATATCAGGGCACTGACCTGGAAGATGATGCTACTGACCCAATTCAATAATAAGAGGCCCTTCGAAAGTGGTGGTTTCTCTCACCCAACAGGACACACTTAACGCTCTGTAAAAGTCTCTAACCAAAGTTTTTAATTCAGCAGACTTGCACAATGCTTGCTCTAACTTTCCTCCCGAAAGTATCCGAACAGAACATAAATATTGCTCCTAAGAGAGTGCAGTTCCACAATGAATGCGCTACTCAAGGGGAAGGAAAGGGTAATGGGGTAGAGAAGCTTCAAGGCGATGAGCTCAACGACCGGAAAAACATATGGAGCCCCCGGCGGAGGAAAGTTTGCAAAGTTACTGGTAATTGTACCTTTTTAAAAAAAGAATGCGCGCAGCGTCATTAAAGGCAGCTGGCTTTCCCGCTGATTAAAACCATAATCACCGTTTCACTGGGGTTCGTGGAGTTAAAAGCCGTTTGCCGCACTCTAAATGAGCCTTGGGACGGCGCGCCGTGCCACCGCGGAGCCGCTCGGGAGTGGGAGGTTTACTTTCTCCGGGCTAATGGTGTTGCGCAATCGTTAGTGCAGCCGTTCGTGCAGAGCGCGCTCAAGTGGTGGCACGTTTCAATCAATCAATGATTCAAAGTTAAACATCTAATTTGCAGCACTTTCTGCATTCAAATTGTGCCTGCCAGCGTCGGGATAAAAAACAATGATCAAATACCGATCTCTCATAAGGCAGTATAATCCCTTCATGCTACAGAACACCTCTGTGAGAAGCGGATATCACAGAACAACCACCGACATTCTTTCAAAGGACCTCTCTTACACACAGCAGGAGGCAGCAGCCCTTTCTCACTTGCACCGACACCAACGTTTGTTACGATATCCTGGAATTTAATGAGAATGGGTTCTTTTGGTGGAGTCATTGATGACCGGTCTGAGACAATCAACTAAAATCCAATTCAAATCTGAGCGTGACGCGGCCGATTCTGACAATGAACTTGATCCGAACAGCCTCGAGGTTCTAAATTACCCTGCAGACAATGGATGCATTTCCAATTTTGGGATACATTTTTAAAATCAGGCCGAGGCACAACATTTTCCAATGATCAGAATTCTTAAATGATTTACTTTTATTTTGAATTAATATGAAAAACGTACGTGACGTCGCTTTTTGCGACGCCAAAAATGGCATCACGCGGCATTAGGTCACGTCCCGACACATTTTTAATTAGTACATCATGTAAATGACCCCAAACCGCTGAGATGGTCTGAAAATTGTTCTTGAAAAATCTAACATTTTTGTTGTTGTCTGATCTCCAAAGTTCCCCTGATCAGTGTTCAATCCCTATCCCCTACCTCCCCGTCTTTCGGGGGGTTGAGGGGCATACCTCGTTCTGAAGCGCATTGTCGCTCTTGTCCGAAATGAGCGCCTCGAAGAGGCTCGAGCAGAGCTCGGCGGACGGCAAGCTCGAGCCGCCAGCGGCCACCAGCTCCTCCACCTGCCTGCGCAGCCACCCGCCGTCCACGCAGCTGGCCTGGCCCGCCGCCCCCTCCTCCCTGCCGCCCGCTGCCTTCACGAAGCGCGAGTAGTCGAGGCTCAGCTGGTTTGGCGGATCGAGGTGCCTCCGGGCGATGAGTTTGTCGGCGGGCTCCAGGCCGAAGCCGTCGGAGGAGAAGGGGATGTTCTGCCCAAACGGAGCGCAGGTGTTGCCATCGTCGTCCTGATAAGAAAAAATATAAAAAAGGGAAAGAAAAAAAAACGGCGATTTAATCGCGCTTTTCCGGGCTGCGTGTAGAGCATTTCTACACATGAGCTGAATTAGACTAGTTGAGTTGGTTCAACTCCGCAAGATGATCATACATTCAACTCCGGAAGATTCCCGCAGCGGCGCGTGGCAAAAGTTTTTGAACGCGCAGCTCGACCAGAAACAAGCCACACTTGAGCGGCAGCGAAGCTCAATCACGTGCGTGTCCAAGCGGGTGGCAATGGTGGATAAGTAGATGAAAAGATAAGTGTGGAAACAATTACATTCAATAACCGATAACAGGTCGAATTTCCACCGGGTGTCAACAGTGATAATGGGAGACGGTGAAGAAAATCATAGATACAAACTCAAAAATACATTGTTGTGGCGCAGTATAGGTAGCACCTCCGTTCTGTGGTTCCGCATACAAATATAGTTTTTAGTCATCGGCCTATTAGCTTTCTGGACCAATGTTAGCCACCAGCATTTGTTTAAGCAAGCAAACTAAAGCAAAAAAAATGCATATTTGTCATGCTCTTGTCAGCTAGATTCGTAAGTGAAAGCAAAGAGCATTTTTTGTCCCAATGCAACTGCTCCACAAATGTGTAAACGTTCCCATGATTCACAGTTTTCACCCAATTGCAGCTTCATTCGTCCATAAGTGTGCAGATCGCCCCTGAGCCCGGCTCGGGCGCCGGGGGCTAAGACGACAACTTGGAGAGGGGTTGGCAGCATCGTTGTATTCCTCGCACCAGGACCCATGCCAACCAATGGAGAAGAGCATGGAAATGTTTCATCCAGGGCCGATGCCAACCAAGCAGGCCAACTCAAATGCTTATTAAACGATGAAACTATTTTTGATTTTGCCTGGTAAGGCCCACTGAGCTACGTAGCTCATTTTCAGAAGCGAGTTGGCCACAAATGATCACCCCACGAAGTGGCTTTTATCACGTGGAAAATGTTTATGAATGTGGAGCAAAAACACGGAGGATCTGGAGAAAAATCCACGTGACCACGGGGGGGGGGAACATGCCAACTCAAAATATACAGGCGTCAGGGTCGGGATCGAAGTCGCGAAATCCCGTATACTTGGTAAGGTATCTAATAATGGATTTTCGAGATTGATCGCGTAAAATATATATGTGTCGTTAAACCTTCCACCACCCGACACAGCCAATTAGTCAGGTTTGTCAAGTAAACAAAACATGCCAATTCGTTACTATTCTTCGGTTCTTTTGATAAAGTCACATAGATAGAAAATATAATAATACAAATTCATTTAAAAAATTTAGACCAAATTTTTTTTTTTCTATTTACGTGACTTTACCAAAAGAAACAAAGAATATGCATTTCTGCAGTCACGAAAGCTTCAAATCTAGAATACATTGTTACCTGCTCCTCCTTGCTGGGCAAGGAGAGCTCGGAGAGGCGCGAGGGTTCGGGCAGCCGGGACACGATCCGAGCGACGATGCCGCTGGCGTCGCGAGCGGCGCCGGGGGGCACGGGACCCAGCGCGCCGCGCAGACGACTCGCTCGCTCCTGGCGGGCGGCGCTCGCTCCTCCCCGCTCCTCCTCCTCCTCGCCTGGAGCAAAAGTCTCGAAGAGGAATGCGGCGGCGCACTCCACCGACTCGGTGTCCTCCTCGCTGCCAACTTCGGTGTGGGGCGGGCGGGGGGAATAAATAAATGAGCAAACAAAATCGCACGTTGGCTTGACGTACTGGGGACACTTCGAAAGTGTTTATTAGAATTCCTTTGAGTTCAGACCATACGGGTGCTGCTTGATATCATTGCGTTTAAATGCACTAGCGGGTGTGATCCCCTCCTTTGGTTGCCAGTCCATCATTATTCTCATCGACCAGCCATCATCTTTTATAGAATCATATTTATACTGGAGGAATCCGATGAGCTATAAAGCTCTTGTTCACAGATATCCAGGAGGGGCGGGTGAGAACAATACTAAAAGACGATAGGAGTGCAGAGTATAAGGTAAATAAATCACTTCAGATTACCTTGCAGACTGACGGCACCATGGCCTAATGATGCTTTGACAGGGCAAATAAAAGAAACCTTCACAAATACATCGGTCGCTCACAGTGGAAGGGTAACGACGCTCTGCGAAGTCTCACCGATCCGCTTTGCCACCTGCAGCAGCGCTCGCAGGTCGTCGCTCAGCTGGCTGCGCTGGCTCTTGACGATGCTGCACGACAGGAAGTCGACCACCTTCTTCCAGCTCAGCCCCACGTTGCC
>CM025673.2:7120296-7131225 GCA_014621495.2 Entosphenus tridentatus
CCCAAACACCCTCCCACCAAAACACCCCCGCCCACCCAAAAACCGGAGGACCTGGAGAAAAATCTACGCGACCACAGGAAAAGAGAGACACCACAAACTCCAAATATACAGCAGGCGTCAGGGTCGAGATCGAACTTATGACCTCCTGTATACCAGGCGAGGTAGTTAACATCTTCTAGCCACCGTGGCGAAGACAGGCCGGGATCAAATGATGAAATAGAGAGAGAGTGAGCACAGACAGCAGTGCTTTTTGAATCCTTTATATTAAGTTCACTTGCTTGCTTGCTTAGGACCGTGTAAATCTTTCGGTCGTTTTTGAACCCACTTCCCGTGATCCAATCGTGCTGACATTTTGCACACCGACTCGTTGTGCGTGACAATGCATTTTCTTGAAAAAAAATTCCAAAATTTTACACTGTTTAGGGGAAATAAATAAATATTTAATTGCCAATTGCTTAATGCTGCCAGACAATCATCTGACCCATAGGTGGCAGCCATCTCAAGCCAGAGGACGAGAGGACTCTAGCCGCCACGCATATAAAGGATTTATAGTGAAAAACTTTGTTTTTACGGGTTAATTTTTTGAAAGCTGAAATTCATTGTGAAAATTATCAAGCGACCGACGTTGCATGTTATCTGTACTTGTGACACTGATTCAAAGAAGCATGGACAGCAGTGACGAAGCAAATGGAGTGAAAACTGCAAAGTGCCCGAATGAATATTGAGGGTCTGCACGTTGGGAACGGCGAGAGATACGGCATGAGAACACACTGATTAGAGAACACGCGCAAGGTTAGGGACAAGATATTCCTTGTCCCTAGAATATAAGATATTCCTGTTAAGAAAGTTACATGACCTGTAAGATCAAACAAGAGTCTAGTTTTGTATGTATATATTTTTAGTAAGTGATTTGTTTACCTTTCCTGTACTTTGCAGTCCTATCGTGTTTTTATTTTACTGTTTGTTGTTGTGATGTTCTGACCCGCCCCTAATGGACATGTGGATTTCAGCTTTATAGCACATCGGATTCCTCCAGTGTAAATAAAGATTCTGATTCCATAAAAGATGTCGACTGGTCGGTGAGAATAATGATGGAGTGGCAGTCTAAGGAGGAGAACACGCCCGGGGGAGCATTAAAACGCAATGCCATGGTTGACGAAATCAATTTGGAAGGCAATGCACATTACACTGGTCTACAATTGTTTAGACGTCGTCTGCTTCAGAGATGAAATGTGCTGTTTATTATGGATTTTGATGTGCTGAATTCAAATGTGACAATTAAAACAACTGATTGGCTACTGTTCCCAAGATATTAAAGTTTTTACATTTTACGTATATATATTGTGTAGATCGTAGTTTTCCTCATAAATTGTAAACCTCGGTCTATTCATGTGTTTATGGTTGCTTTAGATGATAACATGGCACCTGTCCTGTTCATGTAACACTCAGCAAAGGGGTGAAATAAATAATATGTATTCTGAAACAAAAGGCAAAAAACTATTATGTATATATAAGTACATAGTTTAGTCTTTATTCAGTGTCTACTCGGCGCTTCTTGGCTTGTCTCTTGTATTCATTAAATGGAGCATCTCTTGTCATTGTTCAGCAATAGTCTGCAAGCATTGATGGGCTCCATTTGACCTGATAGCGTTTTTCCATTGTCGCAATGTCCTGCTGACATCGCTCGCCATCCTCGTCGCTCACTGCTCTGCAGTTCGTTGGGAGAAAATCTCGATGAGAGTGCAAACAATGTATCTTTAGTGACATGTTGCAACCAAGGCTTTTGTATGCCTTGAGGAGGTTTTCCACCAACTCCATGTAGTTGTCTGCCTTGTTGTTTCTGAGAAAATGTGTTGCCACTAACTGGAAGGATTTCCATGCCGTCTTTTCCTTGCCACGCAGTTTACTGTCAAATGCATAATCTCGAAGAAGTTCACGAATCTGAGGACCAACAAAGACACCTTCCTTTATCTTAGGTTCACTTAACCTTGGACATTTTCCACGGAGGTACTTGAAAGCTGCTTGTGTTGTGTCCATGGCTTTGACAGAGTTCTTCATCAGACCCAGCTTGATGTGTAAGGGTGGAAACAAAATCTTCCTTGATTCAACAAGTGGTGGCTGCTGAACACGTTTTCTCCCAGGCTCCAATGACTGTCGGAGTGGCCAATCTATCTTGATGTAGTGGGAATCTCTCGCAAGACTATCCCATTCGTAGAGAAAACAGCAGTACTTTGTGTATCCAGTCTGCAGACCAAGCAAGAGAGCAACAATCTTCACATCGCCAAAAAGCTGCCACTGATGTTGGTCATAGTTTATGAACCTCAAAAGTTGGTTCATGTTGTCATAGATTTCCTTCATATGGACTGCATGACCAACTGGAATTGATGGCAAAACATTTCCATTATGCAGCAAAAAAGCTTTAAGACTCATATTTGATGAATCAATGAACAGACTCCACTCATCTGGATCATGAACGATGTTGAGGGCTGCCATCACACCATCGATGTTGTTGCAGGCTACAAGATCACCTTCCATGAAGAAGAATGGGACAATATCCTTTTGACGAACACGGAACATGGAAACCCAAACATCACCTGCCAGGAGATTCCACTGCTGCAGTCTGGAGCCCAACAGCTCTGCCTTACTCTTGGGTAGTTCCAGATCCCTGACAAGGTCTTTCAGGTCACCTTGTGTTACGAGGTGTGGTTCAGAGGAGGAGGATGGGATAAATCTGGGTCATGTGACCTTGATGGTTCAGGACCAGAAGTTTCATTCTCTTCCTCGTCTGACTCAAGTGAGAATGATTCTGGTGCATCAGGAAGCGGCAGTCCTTCTCCGTGGAGTACTGGGTATATAGCTGATGGAATGTTTGGATAATGCACAGTCCACTTTTTCTTCTTTGACACACCTTTCCCAACTGGAGGCGCCATGCAGAAGTAACAATTTGCTGATATGATCACATCATTGGCACTGCAAAAGGCATACATTTCCTTTTCCTGTTCAATCACTAGCGAAGATTTGTTGCACAAGTGTTGCAGCATATGTGTGGGGCCCATATCTTGTCCTGATCTCCAATTTTGCAGCCAAAATAAAGGTGATAGGCTTTCTTTACCATAGTGGTTATACTGCGCTTGTGTGATGAAAAAGTCACTTAATCGCAAACATAGCAGAGGTTATCAGCTTTGTTCACACAAGTACGAGGCATCTCTGCTCACTTTGGCTCAACAGAAATGTGTCCCCTTGCACAATCAAACACTGACAAATAAGAGAGCACGACACTGTATGATTTCTAGAGCTGATGGAGGAAAATGTATTCAGCAGAGGGATATAAGCCTAGTTATGACTTCATCATCCATGACTTCTAGGAATAACATGATGCAATTGATAACATGTATGATGCAATACCAGGTTCAGATTGCATCATCCATTGTTTTGCTCAAAAAGCAAGTACTGTCCAAACCCAGTCATAGATGTATTCATAGATCCAGCCACAGATTTATTTGAGTGATTTCTGGTTTAAAATTAGATCCCTTCCCTTGTTAACTCACTTATCCTCCACCATTCCCAAGTCAAGGGTCGTGTATACTGCCCCAACAGCATATCTCGAAAACTAGAGCCAATCAACAATTTTAAGCATCATATTCATTCTCAGTGACCATTTTCATTCTCAGTGACCCAGAATGAGTAAAGTTGGACTACATTTATTTCGGAAGCATTTTGGCTGTAGACCAGTGTTATCAGAGCATGTTTTGTTTGCATGTTCACCACAAGAACGTGTGCTTAATGCAGACTTGATTCTTTGCAAAAGGTTCATATTGGGCGTTTGAACATCTTAACACCTTCCGGTTCATCGCCAGAAAGTGTGAAACGTCTTATTATGTTTCATACAAACGATACCACCAATCACGCAATAGATTTTGATGTTGATTTGAAGCTTTCGTGACTGCAGGAATCCATACTCTTTGGTTCTTTCGGTAAAGTCACGTGGGTAGAAAATAAAATAAATCACGACGTTTCGGGCGCAACACAAGCGTCCGTCATCAGGTGGGAAAGCCCAAAACGTCGTGATTTATTTTATTTTCTACCTACGTGACTTTACCGAAAGAACCAAAGGGTACGATTTTGATGCTTCGTCTCAAACAGATTCTCACGAGGTTGGTGAAATCCCAGGTCAGCGCCCACCAGATGGCAGCATCGGAACGTCGAATTAAACAGAAAGCGTGTGACGGTAAATCCTGACTTCGAGCTCTCGTGACTGCAGGAGTTCATATTCTTTTGGTCTTTCGGTAAAGCCACGTAGTTTTTTTGTTGAAAAAAATGTTCGACGAAGAATACGGCATGATGAGTGAATGGTGCTCGGCTCAGCGAGGCGGTCGATGCAGATGACAGTCATGGGGATCGTCCCTGGCTCAACGTGCACCGCGTGTCCATCAGTGGCAATTCTTCAATTCATCAATTGTTCGAGTCTCAACCACACAGTCGCGACACGCCGCGCTGATTTCGCACCTCCGATTAGCACGGTCGGCGACGAGGGGTACGAAAGAACTTCCACATGACACGTGCACACAACACTTTCTTCAGGCGCGTCGGTGCTCTTTATAAACAACCTGTACCATCATCGCAGTGCCTAATACACCTTGACACATGTGCAGGGATTGTTTTGTCAATCCACTGCTGGATGAGGGCCTCCCCAAGCAGGTGCGGGTTGCGGAGGTTTTTGGCCATACTTCACCACGTTGTGCCAGTGCGAATTTAAGAGAAAATAATCCTTGGTAATGGGAGAGCATTTTTTTTTTATCAACCTCTTATTTACCAAAAAGTCGTCATATCAAGTTCAAGTTCATGTATTAGGTATAGCCCTGTGAGTCATTCGGCTCTTGAATCGGGTGCAACCGCAACAAACAAAAAACAAAAACATGAACAAAAAACAGCTTAAAGTGAATATGTGACTGAGTGCAAACAGAAAATCCAAGAAAAGACAGTGAAATATTGCAGAAAAATCACCGTACACCAACGCTGTGTGCAGAAATCCCAGTGGGATGCAAGTCAAACAACAACAACAACAACAACCACAAGACAATTTAAATTAAGGCCATCAGTCTAACTCTGTACTACAACAAACAAACATGGCAAACCCAAAAAACTGTTATATAACTGTCCGGTGCACGATGCTGTATTAATACGGTGCATGCATACACATACACAATCATACATGCATTACACACACATACTATGGACATGGAATAAGTCACCATCGATCCGCTGCTGGATGAAGGCATTTCCAAGTCGTCGCCAAGACTCACGGCTTTGCCACGTCGCGATCCACCTGCCACCTGCCACACGAGCTCCTCCGATTAGCGCGGTTGGCAACGTACGGTGCGAAAGAAGTTCAACGATACATACACGCGCTGATTGGCATCGCTCCGTCTCCTCGGTTGGACGTCGCACGGAGGGAACTGCACACGCAGCACTATGCAGGCGGTTTCCAGTTCACGACGGTCCACATTTACGACTTTGTGTAGAGTTATTCCACCATGGATCGATTTGCAACGTATTTCCCGCCACGACTCAGAACACATTTAAACAAGTGTCAGTCTGGTTTTCGATGTGACTCGGTGAAGAGCTTTTGTTATTCTTAAGTGGTTTTTTTTAATGGATGTGTGACATATTAAACCAAATATTCTTGGTTCTTTCGGTAAAGTCACGCAGAAGGTAAATAATAAAGTAATATAAATATAAAACAATAAAAATGCTCACGACGTTTCGACTGCAACACAAGCAATCATCATCAGGTGTGAAATCCACGACAAAAAATATTGACTTTTTTTTTCAAAATTTCTTGCTGTGGATTTCACACCTGATGACGATTGCTTGTTTTGCAGTCGAAACGTCGTGAGAATTTTGATTGTTTTATATTTATATGATTTTATTATTTCTCTTCTACGTGACTTTACCGAAAGAACCAAGAATATGAATCCCTGCAGTCACGAAGGCTTTAAATCAAAATATTAAACCGCGTTAGATACGGCAAGCCATGATTCTACTGTCTATGGGAACTAGGACCGCCTGTACCACGTGAATGCCCGCGCACAGGCGTGCGTGTATGGACATCATTTCGACGCATTTGAGGACCCAATGAGACAACGCGGAAAGGTCGACACATTCGTCAATAACACTGTGGTCTTAAAAAGAAAATAATAATATTTTATCTTCTTGGTTCTTTCGGTAAAGTTCCCTTCTACGTGACTTTACCGAAAGAACCAAGAAGATGAATCCCTGCAGTCACGAAAGCTTTAAATCGAAAAATAATATTATAGGCGACGTTTCAGGCAATGCCTCCTTATTCAAAGCACATACAACGTAGAGCAGGGATGTGAGCATACATGTTTCGGGGAATGGAATTTAAGTGATAACAAAAAACAATCACACAGACAAAAAATAACTAAATTGACAAAATAAATGTGCGACGCGCAACAACCGTACAGCGTAGGTTAAGACGACATTGATTGTCTTATTCAAATGTAACATTTTCATCTCCGTCAATTTAAACTTAATATTTCCATCACCGGATCATAACCGCACATCGATCCATTACGATGTTTTAATGGAACACTCGGTTCGGCATAGGTTGATCGTCGTGATCATCATCATTATTGCTTCAGCTCATTAAGACTAATCAATGTACGTAAATTGGTCTCTCTGAGCAAAGTGGCTAATTAACGGCAGATTACACGTTACCTCCCAAGAGGGTTAACAATCTCTCAATGTTGTCAACCATCGTGCGGTGTCGTCACTGGTGACCTTGTGACGGCTCTTCTCGATTTGCGTCGTTTTTGTTTTTGTTCTAGATTTGAAGCTTTCGTCACTGCAAGGATTCATACTCTTAGGTTTCTTCGGTAAAGTCACGTCGGTAAAAATAAATAATAAAAATGAATAATAAAATAATAGAAATAATAATAGAAATAAAATAATAAATCACGACGTTTCGGGCATGCCCCCTTCAGCATTTGTTTCTTGCTGTGGCTGTCCCACCTGATGACGGACGCTTGTGTGCTGCGCCCGAAACGTCGTGATTTATTATTTTATTTCTATTGTTATTTATATTATTTAATTATTCATTTTTATTCTTTATTTTTGTTGTTGTTGTTGTTGGTGGGGCAACGTCGATGCCTCGGAGCCCAGAGAGGCGTGTGTGGCGGCTGGGGGAGGACAGAGCCATTTCGTGTTGCTCATGAGCTTGCAATCGTGGCCTGCTTATTGGCCACGGGCGGAATTATGTTTCCCCTTCGCCTACCCCTCCCCCCGTAATGTTCCTTCCACGGGAGGACTTAATCGGATTGCCCGTGGAAACGGCGTTGAATTTACGCTAAAGTTCATCTGTTGTGCCTTCTGAAACTTCAGATTTGCATATTTAAGTGCGCATTGTTGAGTCAATTCAGAAAATGTATATTTTTACTTTGGACATTATTGCAAACTTTTCATGAATGATTTACAAAAATACTTGTTGTTTACTATTTTGTTACCAAACGAAAGCCCCAATGTCTCTGACATGGGAATGTGTTTGCTTCCTGAGCCAGGAATTCGTTAAAATTAAATAGTTATCTTTGCATGTTGAGTGAATGTTACTCATGGTATCATACTGGTAGGAACCCACTGGTTCCACCAGCCCACAGGGGATTATTGTGCCCGTCCGTCGTGCAGGGGGGGGGGGCTGGGTGGGGAGGGAGGAGAGGGAATGTGTTTTCGAGCACAAGTAAGCCTTTTCAACCATTGTAAACTGGACCGTTTAAACCATCTTGAACATGCATCAAATTATACAACCATCATGTTCTGATTTTAAGCTCCGACATAAACATTATAACATGTTTACCGGGGAGCTTTAGGTAACAACTGTTTAGACTTCAAAGACCCTACTTAAAGGTAGACGTTGAACGAAACGAGCCATCATGAATTAAATGCATGTTTATTTTGGTTAACAAGGGTGAGTAACTCAAGAGACCAGGGATGGTTCTCGTTTGCAAGGGTTACACGGGTCACCAACAATGGCAAAAAGCAAAACAACTTAAGTGGGAACATGAGTTGGTGATGCTCAGTAGCGTGACGAGCATGTGGGCCAGGGGCTTCCTTGACCCCCCCTCACCCCCTAGTGGCCTCCCGAGACAACCACCGTGACATATATTCTTAGGTTTTTTCGGTAAAGTCACGTAGGTAAAAAAATTTAATTGATAAAAGTTAAATACAAATAAAATGAAAATCACGACGTTTCGGAGGCAACACAAGCTTCCGTCTTCAGGTGGAACCGTCACAGCACGATAGCTGTATCAAGTGATTAATTTGCATTTTTTACTTACGTGACTTTACCGAAAAAACCTAAGAATATGAATCCTTGCAGTCACGAAAGCTTCAAATCTAGACACTGTGACATATGTTTTCAACAACAGTGCAAAAGGAACAAACACTTATTTAAAATACAGTTTGAATGAACATTTATGCAAATTATTTCATTTACGCTGCACGTTTAATGTTTGTTTAATTGTGAACAGTGCCGTTCAGGCTCTGAAAATTGCGCAAAATCAAATATTCGGGTCCCCATCTGACCGATTGCCGCACCCCCTCAGCTGATTTAATGCAGTTACGACGTCGCTGGCCATGCTGCTGCTGCTGCTGCTGCGTTGTCAGTGGTGCATAAGCACATTTAAAAACAACAACAAAAATAACACGTTCATAACACCGTGGTCTTACAAAGAAAATATAAAATATGAGGTGACGTTTCGGGCAATGGGCCTTATCTACCGCACGTATTAACAGTAGATGCGTTTCTTCATACCACGTGCGTTATGAAGGGCCATTCCCCAAAACGTCACCGATCAGATATTTTTGTTTCCTATAAATCCACATTGTTGCTGACGAGTGTGTTGAGATTGTTATTAATTGTACACTCCTGTCAGCACAACAGCAGCATCACCAAACATCGTGTTCGTAGGTGACCCGTGGCTCAGAGACAAGGGCTCTGACCTGGCAGGGCTCTGACCCTGGGTTCAAATCCAAAGCAAGCCGCTTGTGATTAAACGAGGTTCCCAAAAGGGTGTTATGAGTTTATCGTCTCAGTCCCATCATCAATGACTGTGCAATGATTTCCAGCCAGCAGTGACAGTTGCAAATATAAAATGTGACTGTCATACAACAAACATTATACTGTCGTATGCAGAGTGGGTGGGAAAGCGCTGCCGTGTGCAGATCTTGGAGGTGGTTCCACGATATCCGCTTCCACGGGCCGTTGTTCAACACGAAGCGTTGGTTCGCCCTGCTCTGCGAGGCATGGATTATTCATCTCGTGACCAGGCACGGATATAGCACGCAAACAAAAAAACACTTAAAGGACAAAATATAATAGAACGCACGTCGTGTTCCGAATACACGCTGCGCTAAGACATACGTGCGTGACAATAGTACAATTCAAATCGTATTCCCTTAAGTGTCTCGCTAGCATATGCAACTTGAGGCCAGAACAGCCATTTCGCTGTGACATTAAAGCCCACAATTTAATTAACAGCATACTGTCCCAAGCTGACCTGGTTGGCTCAATTAATGCTGTTGGCGCTTTGCCGTACGTGCTGGTACAAGCCAGGAGAAGAAAAAAAAATATCTCTCTGTAGCGTTATTTCACTTGACCCAGAAAGACATGCTTTTACAAACACACTGATGCACACACACACATACAAACACACGTCCATGCGTTACTGGTAAACAAGCACTGACACGCACATATCGATGAAGACAAAGGCACAAATAGGACAAAGATCCCCCCTATAACCTCAACGGACTGTAATGGCAAGTGCTGTTAGCGAGCACCTATGAAGGGCGGGACGACACACAACGGGGTTGGTAAACAGCATCACGCCCGACCGTCTTTGTCTCCCTCGTGGCAATGTTTACACATCGCACCAGGTAATCATTTGAGGCTGAGTTGGACGAGGGGATGCCCAGTACCGGTTCAGATAATCGTCGCTGGTGTTGGTGGCCGTGAGCGGGAATCGTTGCGCAGCGCGCTAACCGCTGCGACACCACTCCCACGGTGATGCACGCGCACACACTGATGCACACACACACACACACTGGTAAACACACGCTGACACACACACGCCGTGTCTAATCCAAACACATGCGTACTCTAATTCACGCACACTGTGTTTATATAAAAAAATGCTGGGATTATTAATATAGTTTTTTTGCATTACCAAGAACCAAAACGAAAAAAACCCAGTAAAATTCCGGTTACCGGTTTTGCCGCACGTATATAAATGCCCGGATGAATAGGCACCACGTGTTTATATTCTTAACTTAGAATCGAAAGCGGCCAGCCACTGCAGCGTTGCCATGGTCAGCACACTGGACTTGCAATCCAGGAGTCGCCGGTTCGACTCCGTCTCCAGGCCGAAATAAAAAAAAACACCGCAAGTTTCTCAAATCCCTCACCTTCTCTGTCCACCCAGCAGTAAGATATCGCTCCAGTTAGAAGTCTGTGCATCGGCAGATCACACGTGGCGGGGTAAAGTGTGGGTACTCGCAGCTCTTCCAACGAATCTGGTCGACGTGGAAGAGTAGACCAAATACCACTCTAGAATTAGCTTGCTTGCTCGATTAACTGTTTTTTTTCCCGACATCAGTGGCATGAGCTCGCAATTGCAGGGCTGCGCATTTATCTTTTTTGACATATCAACACGTGGAGCAACAGCAAAACTGCACGACATCTCTTGAACATATCGTTGCTATATGCAAGGCTGTGGGGGCAATGCTAGTCTATGGGCAATGCGAGTCTATGGGCAATGTGAGTCTATGGGCAATGCGAGTCTACGGGTAATGTAAGTCTATGGACAATGCAAGTCTATGGGCAATGTTAGTCTATGGGCAATGTTAGTCTATGGGCAA
>CM025673.2:7131235-7144815 GCA_014621495.2 Entosphenus tridentatus
ATATGGGTAATGTGAGTCTATGGGCAATGTTAGTCTATGGGCAATGCGAGTCTATGGGCAATGCAAGTCTAGGGGCAATGTTAGTCTATGGGCAATATATGTCATGTGCAACGTTAGTCTATGGGCATTGTAAGAGTCTATGTACAATCAACGTCTATGGGCAATGTTAATCGATTTGCCATGCAAGTCTATGGGCCTATATAGAGCAAACCCACTGCGGTCTGCGCCTTTCAAATGCGGAGGGAGGAGCAGCAGCGACACGAACTCTCTCTGTGTGTGTGCTAAAGTCCTCTCGTCATGGCTGGCAGCGGTAAACCTCGACGTCGGTTGGCGTCGAGCTCCCTGGACGTATTGCCACCACACGGAAGAACAGAATCAAACAAACTTTGGCACCGCAACACTCAATCGCACGTACAAAGATGCTTGAAAAAAACAAGAACACGCGTTACACAGTTGTGCTGTCGTATGCTCCTTCTCGCACACCCCAAAATTAAAATCGATACAAAAAATTAAATCGAAAATCAGCGCTGGGTGTAATTTTGCACGCTGGAAGTTGATGTGAACAATGCGGAGAGGGTGGCAGGGGGTTCGTGCAAGATTGGATGATTCCTGTTGATTGTCGGTGCAAACACCCAAGGCGAGATGGATTATCCCTGTTCAGCCCAGAGGCTCCAAAAATCGGTTAATCAAAAGGGATCTAACACAATGGCTCAGATATACAATACAAAGATCCCCTCCCCCCCCCCCCCCCCCCAGGGACAGGCACGTGTTTCTCTCCTTACACAATGCTAGGGACGCCATGCAGGTGCTGCAGGCCCGCAATCGCTTACTCGTGCCACGGCTGGCCTGCCCCCTCTCCAGAGGTGGCTCTCGACTGGAGAGCGTCTCGAGATGGGGATTTAGCCGGCTCTTACACACAGAAGTGCGGTACCCACACTTTAACCCACCACACGGCACCCGCTGATCAGCTTAAACCGCGCTCTAGCCATGTGTACTGTTGGGTGGACGGCGGTGGGAGAGTGGCGGGGTTTAAGAAACGTAGCAATTGTTTAAACTGCCGCGCAATGCGATAACCATTACACCACGGCGGCATCCCACAAACCCTGGACGTATGCAATACGACAATTTCATTAGATCAAAGCCCTTTGTTAATCCACTGCTGGACGAAGGCCTCCCTCCCCAAGCAGTGTCGGTGACGGGTTCCTTGACCTCAACACGCTGGTCAGTGTGGGTTGGTGAATGGTTTGACCTGTTTAGATATCACTCGCCACTGATGTTTGCCGTGGTGGCGAATTGTTAACTGCTTCGCCTTATTCATATTCTTGGTTCTTTCGGTAAAGTCACGTGGAAGGGAAACAATAAAATAATAAAAAATATAAAAAATAAAATTCTCGCGACGTTTCGACTGTAACACAAGAAATCATGATCAGGTGTGAAATCCACAGCAAGAAAATTTGAAAAAGTGACGTTTTTTTCTTAACGTCAGCACCACGGACAGCGATTTGGCAGTTGTTCAGATGGACGAGTCCAGGTCATGGGTTCAATCCCGACCCTTACGCCTGCTGCTGTATATTTGGAGTTTGCGGTGTCTCTCTCCCCGTGGTAGCTCTGGATTTTTATCCGGGTCCTTCGGTTGTTCCCTCCATATTTAGAAACATGCGCTCAGAGTATTCGCATGCCCCTATGAATTTCCACGCAATAATTTCCACATAATAAGCTACTCCGTTGAGCTATCATTCGCTTCTGAAAAGGAGCGATATAACTCAGTGGGCCTTACTTGGTAAAAAATTTTTTTTTATAGTTAACAGCTTTGATGCGGTCGTCTGTGTATGTACCATGGCACGACGTGCTATCACAGTGTCCTATCACCCCCGTCTCTTGTCTGTACATCCATCCTAATTGAAAGTGTGAGCCCCAAAAGTAACGGAGGCGGGGGGGGGCATCACCACTGTTTATGCAATGGAGACAGTTTTTCTCAACATCTTAGCCTTGGAGGCCACTCCAGTGAAGACCACACGGCCAAAGTTCCTGCAACCCGCCCACTCCTCCAGCCCCGACACAGCGTCAGGGTCACCGAGGCCACGGCACACAGGGACGACAACGCGTCCACGCCGCACAGCCAACACGCGGTGTTTGTTGTGGGTCCTTCCGTCCGCACCTCCGAAGAGCGCGGGTTGGCATACTTCGGGTGGTGCGAAAGGAGTCAGCTGCGCACGCACGCACGCACACACCCACCCACACCCACCCACACGCACACACGCACCCACACGCACACACGCACCCACACGCACACACGCACCCACACGCACACACGCACCCACACGCACGCACCCACACGCACGCACGCACCCACACGCACAAATCGCTTTGATTTACGTCGTTTCGATATTCATCGTCGCGCCTGTCATGAGACGCTTCCACAACGTAAACCGGGCTGTTGCTTTACAAAGAAAATACAAAGATCCCCCGTATAGCCTTAACAGACTGTTGGGGCAAGTGGATTTAGCGAGCACCTATGAAGGCCGGAACGGCACACGAGGGGGTGGGTGGCCAACACCACGCCCGGTCTCCTTTGTCTCCCTAGTGGCAATGTTTACACATCGCACCAGGTACTCATTTGAAGCTGAGTCGACCGCACACATACAGACACACATGCACACACACATATACACACACGGTCTCCCTCTGCTGCAGACACAGACACAGGGCGAGTGACACAGGGAGAGATGTAGAGAGTGAGATCGGGGGGGGGGGGGTGCGGCGGATGGCGAAGACAGCACAGCGATGATGATGCAGGGTCTGAGCCGCGAGAGGTTGAACGTTGCACGATTCGGAGCAAGCAGCGACTCTGCACTGATCGCGCAGTGCGCACGCGCCCCGCACTGACGGGCGGTGACCCGCAGACAAATCCACAAATAAATAAATAAGCCAGCGAGCGCCACGTGGCAGGCGCCGTGCGTGCGCCTTCGTGGCAAAGCGTGCCCGCGGTTGGTTCAACCACTTTCTTTTTCTTGACGTCCCCGATTGCATTTCGAACGCCATTCCGCAGCTCCGGGTTGCACCGTGTGGACGATGCATTCCCCCTTCACCACGCCGCGACGCGTGTCCAAGTCTGCCTGTCGCCAGACTTGCAACTGAAACAACGCGGCATGTTTTTTTAGTTTTTTTTCTCAATCCGTACCACCCCGCCACCACCACCACCACCAACCAGCCAAGGCCCTCTGCCCACACAGCAGCATTCGTGGGTGCACCGCAGGTCGCGCGCAGTGGTGGTGGTGAGGGTTAAACTAATTTGTGGCCGCTCCAAATTAATCCAAGGCGCGTGACCAGCGTGGAAGAGAAGGCGGCGAAGACAAACGCAAAGATTCCCATCTGGATGGGCTCCAAAAGAGCGGAGGCTTCGTCCGCCAGCGGGCGCCGCGAGTAGGAAGTTGCAGGGCCTCTTTAAACTACCTTGACCCCGACAGACGCCACGTTAACCTGTCACTCACGGGGGGGTGGGGGGGGATGGTTGGTCGCTTACAATCTTAGAGGTGTCCTGCAGTGCTGGCTCGGGTCGCAACCTCCTGTAACCGCTCCTCGCTCCGCATGATTTTATTTTGCGAGAGGGATTACTCCTCTTCTCGGTGGCCTCACGGCAAGGCTGAGCAACTCTGCGGATCTAATCTTGGAGGTCAGAGATTGGAACACAATTATTCTGCTGAATGATGGTAATAAGAGGTGGTGCTGTAAATGGAAAATACAAAAACAAATTGTGATTGAGGACTGCCAAGGCAGTTTCCATCCCCTCAACTGCATGAGCCACAGTCCTGAACCTCACCCATTTCCCGTTGGCATCAGGAGGAGTAAGGGAAGATGCACGCCCCAGCTGTAAGCGATGGTCAAACACTGGCTCGGAATTTTTGACTGCTAGCCGAGACCAAGTTATTGTGGCTGTGGATATGGCCCTAAGTTTACCACAATCCTCCGCTACAGATGACAAGCCAATGGTCAGTGGATAGATAATCTCTACGGTAGGTCCTGGTTTCAAGGACATGGGGTAGCATGTGCTGTTCCGCCAAAACATAGGCCAGCAGATGTTCTTACTTGGACCCAGCATGAACCCCAAGATATTGTGTCAGTGTGCCTATGTCGAAACAGCGTGTTGGTAATTACTAACCCACGGGCTACATAAAAAATCTTGCTGCCTCCTACTGATATTGCTGAGCTGATCTGGCCCATCCTTTCCAATCTCTCCCGCCAAAGAGCTAGTGTCATGACCCAGTCCGGCATCACGCAGTAAGATGACTCTATTCCAAAAGGTCATTTTAGTCCGCACCTGGGAGAGGAGGTCATAGAAGGTATCTGATTCATCAGCCTTGACTATGTACCTCCACTGATTTTCATCTTCAGTGGGGGCATAGGCAACCACCACCACGGCTACCAATACACGCCTCCTGTTGAAGAGGACGCCAACACACAACATTATTTTCATTCATCCAGGGCTGGTAGTGAAATGCCCACATTCCATTCAACCATAACTGTTGACCCCTTGTAACTAGGTTGTGCAGCCTCCCTGGCTGTTGTTCAGTTTATCGACCTCAAAGGGATGATGATGGATGATGATGGATAATGATGATGGATTATGATTCAACCCTGGCTGAGATTTGAATCTATAATCCTGTCATTGGGAGCCCCTTTGCTAAACCATAAATAAATTGAAAGCCTGGACAATGTTCTGTAAGTAGGGTAAAGGTACAGCCCTGAAATTGGCGTTTCACCCCACTGCTGGTGGAAAGGCCTCACGAGAGGACACACTTAGAGAGGCCCACTCAATGATATTTGGTCTACTCTTCCACGGTCGCCAGATATCGTGTAAGAGGAGGCGGTAACCACACTTTAACCCACCACACACTCCTGCTGGGTGAACAGAGGTGGCGGTGGGGGGGTTTAAGAAACTGGCCTCCCACGTTGCTTCACCTCCCACGCCGGGAGATGGAATCGAGTCGGCGGCCTCTGGATTGCAAGGCCCGGCGTGCTGACCGATTCGCCACTGTGGTGGCACGCCGTGCAGCACAATACTGAGCCGTAATTAGATTGCATTTGAACGGGCTCCCGAACATGAATGTTAAATATGCTGGCCATATATGCCTGCCTGCCTGCCTGCATTTATTTGAATTTTACTTTGTTAATTACAATTTTAATAAGCAGCCAAACTGCACGGGAATGCTTATAAACGGAATAATGTAGGTACATATAAAAAAACATTCGTGCTTTACAAAAAAGGGTTCATCCTTTCCATCTGGCTGGCCCATTTATGAGACTCGCGGCTTGTTTTGTGTTTAATTAAAATCGTACTTAGCGTGTTCATTGCACGTGTAAATACCTACGCAGCACCTGGCTAACGATGACTTTGGCTGACATCGGGAGGCGGTCCAGCAGGTGGTTCAGGCGGTCTCGGTCTTCATCGTGAATCGGCTCTCTACGAACGCAATCGGCGTTGATTGCTGAGCGCGTCACGTGCGACGCGTTTAACAACGATCGGGCGCGTGCAGCGTTGAGCGAGATAATTTTGCATTTGAAATGTGGACGAGGTAAATGAGTAAACGCGGAAAGGCGTAGCGTGGTGAGGTGTCGCGAGGCCTGGAGTTTGGGTTGTAATTAGTATTTGACTTACAAAGACAAAGATCCCCCCCCTATAGCCTTGACATGCTGTTGGGGCAAGTGCTGTTAGCGATTACCAATGAAGGCCGGCATGGCACACGAGGGGGTGTATGGCCAGCACCAAGCTCGACCGCCTTTGTCTCCCTGGTAGCGATAATTGCACACCCGACCAGGTACTCGTTTGAGGCCAAGACGACCTAAGGGAGGCCTAGGACCGGTTCAGATAGAATCGTTACTGGCGATGTTGGCCGTGAGCGGAAATCGAACTCGGGTCACCGGGTTGACAGCGCAGCGCGCTAACCGTTACACCACCGCGCCCCCATTACTTGACTTACACACACACACACACGAGCGCGCATTGTCACACACGCACAATGAATCACATCAATGCATAATTCGCATCTCGTAATCATGATCGCTGCGTGTTGCTCATACCAGAAATAAAAAAATCACAAAGTTTAAATTCATCTGCCGCTCATACAGAGCACTTCGCCGTCAATTTCAAGGCTTATTAAACAGCCTAACAACATCTGACAATGCAGGTGGCCCGCGCTCGATATGTTCCTCACACCGAGCACAGCCGAGCACTTGGACAGCGCAGGGCACAATTATTATTCGTATCGATGACAGCAGCCCGTCGACCTGCCCATTGCGTCGAGGACGATGCGTAAGTATCTCTCTCTGCGTGTCGCTCCGTTTGCCTCCCACGTGTGCGCTGCACGGTCACACCGAGCGGGTGACCCCCCCCCACCACCTCCACGTGTGAGCGGTGGTGGAGCGGTTAGCGCGCTGCGCTACGAACCTGGCGACCCGGGTTCGATTTGAGCTCACGGCCAACATCGGTGACGATTATCTGAACCGGCCCTGGGCCTCCCCTAGGTCGACTCAGCCTCAAATTAGTACCTGGTGCGATCTGTAAACATCGCCACTAGCGAGAAAAAGGCGGCCGGGCGTGACGTTGGCCACTCACACCCTCGTGTGCCGTGTCGGCCTTTATAGGTGCTCGCTAACAGCACTTGCCCCTACAATATGTTAAGGCTATACGGGCGATCTTTGTCTGTCCGTGTGGGGAGCGGTAGTGTAGCGGTTAGCGCGCCGCCCCTAAGAACCCCCGAAGCGTCCCGAGTTCGATTCCCGCTCACGGCCAACATCGGTGACGATTATCGGAACCTGTCCTGGGCCTCCCCTAGGTCGGCTCGGCCTCCAAAGAGCACCTGGTGCGGTGTGTAGTATACATTAGGGAGACAAAGACGGCCGGGCGTGGTTCTGGCCACCCATCACCTCGTGTGCCGTGCTGGATTTCATAGGTGCACTTGCCCCAGCATTTCTCTAAGGCTATACGGGTGATCTTCACATTCCGTGTATCAGTGCCGGATCATCCCAGTAGACAAAAGTAGCTACACATGCTACGGGCCCCGCACTTTCAAGGACCTCGCGCTAAATGCTTTCAAGCTATCAATTCCGGTTCAGTGATTTTGCACTTGCTCTATTACTATAGTACGATACCGCCTTAAACTTTTATGAACCACTGGGTGTTTATATTATCTGGCTGTATAGCTGTATAGCAAATGAAAAAAATACAATTACTTTACTATGCAGGTTACAAATTTGTGTTTTAATATCATGTGTTTTTTTTTTATTAAGCCGCCTTTATAACATATATGCTACACGAGGGGGTGGATGGCGAACATCACGCCCGGACGCCTTTGTCTCCCCAGCGGCGATGTTTACACACCACACCAGGTACTCATTTGAGGCTGAGTCGACCGGTTTAGATAGACGTCACCGGTGTTGACCGTGAGCGGGAATCGAACTCGGGTTGCCTGGGTTCGTGGCGCAGCGCGCTAACCACTGCACTGCCGCTCCCTGGCGCAGAGAGACACAAAAAAAACTCACCAACTCCGAAATCGTGCTGCGTAGATTGCGAAATGCATCACGGTAAGCGGGTCGTGCTTGCATCAACAGCGAGAGCGGAACGTGGCTTGGGAGAGAGACGTCGCATTTTGTGACAATGAGCAAGGGACCCCCCCCTCCCCCACCACGACCCGCTCGCACCTCGTGCCGAGCGCTGTAAACACAGCTCTCGCCTCGCGCCGCGGCAAATTACGCGACACTTGTCGAAAGGGGAAAACGGGAAGTGGGAAAAAAAAATGTGCGCGCGCGCTCGATCTGCGACAGCTGTCGACGGAGACGCGCCGCATTTTTTTTTGTTTGCGGAAATATCGAAGAGGGAATCTCATCCGTTCGTCCACAGAGCCGCGGGGCTTTGATGTTGTTGTTGTTGTGGATTCTGGTAATGAAGCCAGCCCAGAAACTGTTGGGGGGTTTTGAGAGGAAGTTGGAGAACGGGGGGGAGGGGGGGGGCAATGGGTGGGAGGAGCTAAAAACGAGGGCGTGGCTCTTCCCACGTGCGAGGGTTGGTGGATCACGCGAGCGTTGTGAGGCTCCCAGTGGGTGCCGAGGAGGAGCCCGACTTGCCAGGAGAATGCAGTACAGCCAAGGGTAGACTCCACCTCCTCCTCCTCCCCTTCCATGTGCAAGGGATAGAGTGTTGCTCCCTCGCACGCGTAGGTTTTCCCCGGGTGCTCCGATGTTCTCCCACATGTAAACACTCGTCGGTTGCCCGATGACACCTTCATACACGAAGGACCGCAGAGCTTGGGCAGTTGTTGGCGACGACTCGTGGCGTGGCTGCTTCCGCTCGTCGTCTGTGGTTCCTCCACCGCGTGCCTCTTGAGTCGTCCCCTCTCTCTCTCTCTCTCTCTTTTTTACGATCAGAGGAAACAAGACGATGCTCGGTGTAGTCGGCACTTTGCTTCGTTCATTATTTCGTTTTTTTTCAATGCTTTGCTTTATGTGCCCCCCCCCCACCCTGTGTTTAAATGAAATATTTTACGTAATATCTCAAGCTCTGCTCGTTCTTCTTGCCCCTTCCCTCTTTCTCTACCCCCTCTCTTTACCCCCTCTCTCTACCCCCTCTCTCTCTACCCCCTCTCTCCCGACTCTATGTCTATGTTCCCCCTGTTTTCTATGTATTTTTTTCTCCGTGTCTACGAGAACGAGCGAATACTGTGCGACGCGTTACCAGTCTCACTCAACAACAATCATCATCGCGGACCAAAGAACAAACACAGGCTGGAGACCTCGTCTCTCCAGTGCGCTACTCTACCAACCGAGTCGCATCCCGTTGCTGCGAACGGGAAACGGTGTCAGCCGACAGCGCCGTTGGCACGAGGCCCCCCCCCCACCCCTCCGTCTGCGCATGGCACGGAGTGTCCCCCACGCCCGCACACCGCCTGATTTCTCCATGCGTCTGTCGATCGATCGAAATCACGACGCTCCCCCCCCTCCGCTTGCGCACTCAAGCGACGCGCGCGCACGCGGCGACGCGCACGCGGCCTGCGGAGGCAATCGGGAGAGCGGCACAACGGATTGGGTCAAATAAACCGGAGGAGAACCCCCCCCTCCCCCCCCCAAAAAATTGAAGAAACGTCACGAACAATCGAGCCGACGTCGGGCCGTGGACGCGCGCGCGCGCCCGAGTGACGAACAGCGACGGCGGCGGATTCTGTCGGGGGGAGGCGCGGCGCCCTTTGGGACGTGCCGCGTGTCGCGCTCGCTTCGGCGAACGTCGATGAGACATTCGTCTGGCGGCGCCGAACGGAGGACGCGAGCAGAACGGATGCATTCCAAAGTGTGTGTGTAGGGGTGGGGGGTAGTACATGAGATAACACCTCGACATATATATATATGCAGAGGTCCGCAGAGCTTGGGGGTGGGGGGACATTTGACGCCCGGCTTGACCACGTGGCTGCTGCAGCTGCAGCTGACTTCGTCCGTGGTTCCTCTTCCCAGCAGCTCCGAGTCGTCCCCTCTCTGTCTCTGTCCACGAGAGCGAGGAGTGAGCGCTGTGCGTGACAAGTTGAAGCTACTGTTGCCATCACGAATGCTCCTTCTTTGCCCGAGTGTCGGTTGAAGATCAAATGAACGGCGATCCGGGCGCTACGGTGCGTCGTTACTGCACGGTTAGCGGCAGCGGTGTTTGTACACAACCACTCCGGAGTCCTTACATGAAGAGGCTCTTTAAAGGAGCCGCTTTATGTAAGGACTCACCGTCTCTCGTATTGATTTTGCGTTGCGGCGCTCGAAATATTGAGTTTGTTGTTGGGGTACAACAAGGCCGTAGCCATGGAGTCAACATTGGGGAGACCAAATCTTCCAGGGGGTCTGGGGGTCCCAACCCAGAAAAATATCGAAATTTGAAAACGAATTTCTTGCTATTTCCTGCCTAAAAATATTTATAATAAATTCACTAACACCGGAGATGGACTTTTTTTTTACAATAATGTGTAATTGTGTATTGTATTACATTGCTCTGTTTTTACTTGTTTTACCATTTCTTGTTTCATTGTATGTAATGATTGAGATTAGGGGTTAATAAAGTATGAGCATAATCATATAAACATAAATCTATGCATTGATTTATATGAAGACAAGTCCAGATATCGTGGCCAAGGTTTAGCAAATTGTTATTTTTATTTACATAGCATAGCAATTATTATAACTTTTTTATATTTTTATAGCAATATATTGTGGGGGGGGGGGGGTGGGGCATTTTTAGCATATTTATTATAATGACGGCCTTGGTGTACTGACTTCGCCAATAAAATGCTAGTTATTTTGGTTTAGCCGAGCCTCTTTGTCTGCACCAGTGGTGGTTCGTAAACCTGGGGGTGCGAGATGCCCTTTCTGAGAACCAAAGGGTGCAGTGAAGGTTACACGAAGCGCCGGTCTAAAACTTAGCACCGTCTCACGATACGAGCGGCGGCGAGCCGCAGATTAAAATATCACGCGTAAGAAAATAGTACGAAAAGAAAATGGAACAAGACTAGATTTGAAGCTTTCGTGACCGCTAGGATTCATATTCTTAGGTTTTTTTTTTTCGGTAAAGTCACGTAGGTAAAAAAATGAAAATTAATAAAAGTAAAATTAAAATAAAATAAAAATCACGACGTTTCGGAGGCAACACAAGCTTCCGTGCTTCCGTCTTCAGGTGGGACCGAAAAAAAACCTAAGAATAGGAATAGAACAAGACATTAAATATAACCGTCGTAAAACGGCCCTCCCAAAAAAATGATTTCGCTATTTGCTGGCAAACGCGTTAAATAACGAAGAGACGGGCGCAGGGGAGATTAAATTTCGGTTTATTGCCGCAAGTTTTTGTTGGAATTAATCCGACATCACCCGGGGGACACCGCTGCGGCTCAGGGAAGGCCACGGGAACGCGCGTGGAGCTGCAACGTGGTTGTCGCAAGCCGCTGGGGCATTATTTACGAATTTAATTTTATAAGTGCGGTATATAATCATAATAATAATAACAATGCCCCGCTCCGAGAGCCCAATGTATCAAATGATTTGTCCGCGACGATATATATTTTTTATACGTAGAAATTTAAAACCCTTTTCTTTAATGGTATTTTGCGAGGCTGTGCTGCTTTGCCAGGCAAATGAAATGCCAAGGTTTTATTTAAAGGCATTTCAGGGGCGAAAAGTAGTCTGATGCCTGTTCTCATCAGAAAGCCATCCGGCGATGACCTACACAGAAGGCCGTTGCAGCTGATGGGTTTTGTAATATTTTAGTTTTTATTGCGGAGAAAGACGGACGCATCCGTGATTGAGATGTAGAGTCTGCTTGTTTTGTTTTTTGATATTGTCCACACACGCTGACGATTGCATTGAGTTACGGACAACAATATAATGTCGTGTCCAACTGGGACATCTTAACGAGACGACCCTCGCATTTGTTAGATCGCCGGTTCACCAGCATTTATTCAAGCGATTCTGACTCTGCTGATGAGACACTGCGTATCAAAACCAGCCCGGAGTTTTGCTCGTCTTGAATCAATGCTGCTGCAGTGATGCACTCCTAGAATTCCCTGCAGCGGGTGCGTTGTGTAAAGAATATTATTTGTTTTATATTTTATATTCTCCACGAGGACGCAAGTTAATATTGTTACGAGTTACATTGTAAAATATTTTCATCACAGTGTGATATATATGTGTGTAATGATAATATATGATGTCATAAAAGTGTTCTCGTATATATAAAAACAGTGTATGGATGTACATGGTGTATGTGTAACAAAGGGTTGCCATGTTCATGGCTATGGAAACCATGAGCCAGGGTCTGAAATTCCACATTACCGTGACAAGGACACGTACACTCCTGAACACAATGATGATCCTGCATTAAGTCATCATCATCAGCACCACCACCACTACCACTGTTATTATCAACATGTGTATACCACATTATGACGATAATCATCATCGCTGCTATGGATGTCAGTCGTAGTGATAGGAATATCAGTGATGTCTATTGCAATAAAAGTGGTATTGATGATTATGACGGTGCTGTTTGTGGTGGTGCTGCTAAATGTCAACGTTTAAGTCAAAGTTATTGCTCATTGTTCACAGCCCCCAGCCGGTGATGGAAATTCGACATTCATATGGGAGAGACGAGTCTATCAATAGGACAACAATTGTTGACTTCCCCACGAAGTAGTAGGCGTTTTGTCGACCCTGGAGGGAGGGATGATGGGCTGAGTCAACCACAATCGGCAAAACCCTCCGAGAATCCATTGCCGTTCTGCCATCTCCTCGCCAAATGGTGTTCGCAAGAAGTCACAAACTCCTCCTCCCCCTCCTCCTCCTCCTTGTGAGAGAGCCGGCGATCTCGTGCCCCGAAACTTCTGGGGCCACAACCCCTGAACCGCTTCCATACACAGACCATCGCAGCAGTAACAGATGCGGTCCCTTCATGAGTTGATGATGATGATGATGCACGAATGGGAAATAAAAAAATAAAAACTCTCTGGCAGTGTACGGAGCCTGGGGCCACCACCCAGTACAGAACTTGCGTGAAGTAGCACATCGACTCGATGCCCCCCGATTCAGAAACACGAAGGAGCAGGTGGCATCATCACCGCAGCGATAAGTCCACTCCACTACTCCTTACTCCGGAACATTCTGGCCCAACAGCCTCAATCTACAATGATAGTCGGTGTTCTACATGAACATCAACATCATCAATTCGCCGTAGGAAGGAGACAGTCGGATCGAGGGGCGCACAAACCCCTTCCTCCAAGTAGAAATTGAAGCAAGACATTGCCTCCAAAGTTCTGGGTCATATTTCGATTTAAAGCTTTCGCGACTGCAGGGATTCATCTTCTTGGTTCTTTCGGTAAAGTCACGTAGAAGGGAAGTAATAAAATAATTAAAATAAAACATAATATTTAATTTTTCTGGGTCATAGGCACGTGTCATCATCCTTTGATGTTTATTAGTATTTTTTTTTTCATTTGTATCGTCAAGGGAAATCGACTTTAGTAGCAATGTTCTGTGTTGGCAGCTAGAAGCAATTACGTGAACGTTGCGATAGTTCTCCGCTCAAGGGACGGTTACATTCTACGGACGTGCAGATTCCCGAGTTTGCGGGTGTGCCGATGTTATTTTTTGTTTCTTTTTAAATCCCCAATTACGCGAACTTCTCTCGATGTACGCAAGAAATAAAAAAAGGGGCAGAATATTCAGACGCCGTTTTTGTTGTTGTTGTTGTTGTAGGACTTTCGCCGGTTCGCTTGCCAGGAATTCGTGAGACACGTCCAGAATGAGTTTGCGTGACGGAGGTAAAAACAACCACGCAGTTGCCCCCCTTTGTGGGGGGGGCAGGGGGAGGTAGAGAGATTTAGAGAATACAGAGTCTCCTTCAAGTCGACGTTCGCGCTTTCCTCGTCGGTGCGAGTGTGTGGGCTGTGAAGTACGGCTTTCAGAAGCATGAATCATTTTAATTATCCGTTAATCCTAGATTTGAAGCTTTCGTGACTGCAAGGATTCATATTCTTAGGTTTTTTCGGTAAAGTCACGTAGGTAAAAAA
>CM025673.2:7180596-7195506 GCA_014621495.2 Entosphenus tridentatus
GGGGGGGGGGGCATAGCTTTGTGACGTCGTATTTGAGGGGGGGTCTGACTTTTTGTGACGCCATGTGACAAAGAGGGGGGGGGGGGTCAAAAATTGTCCAAAATCGCGTGACGCCATTTATGGACGGCCCCTAAATGGGTACGGCCACCACCAGTTAGAGTCGACCGGCAGGATCACCTGGGGTGGGGTGAAGTGTGGGTTCACTCCCACGTAGAGAGGCTGTATATGGAGGTCTCCCTCGGCTGGGGGCCCCTTCCGTGAGCATTGGCCTGAGCGAGAATCTGCAGGGCTGCACCTTTGCCTTTTCTGTGAAGGTGACCAGATCGCTGCGTGGCATCATAATGGCTGTGACAGGAGCATTGGAGCCTGCTCCAAAGAGTTTGAATCTGGGGTTTGGGCCCCCCGAGTTTAAACTGGGCCATGTGTGACCAGGTTGAGACCACTCCCTGGAGAGGTCGATGGCCCACTATGGAAATCGGAAGGGTAAGGTCAACTCCTGTTCAACAATTTGTGGTGTCGCAAGATTGTGACGGTGCAGAGTGACCCTCATCCAGCAGTGGATAGATGACAGCTGATCATGATGTTGATAACGGTGATGAAAGGAGACCGACGGTACAGATTGAAATTGCAGGTGATCTCCTTTTAATTTAGTGTGCCGTGCGTGTATCTTACAACGTACACGAACTGTCCCACACATTTAGCCAAAAATCCATTTACGTGTAAATTATAACTCGCAGCGCAAGTAAATAATTGAGTAGATAATTGAATAAATGAACAATTGTGGCTAATAAAAACAAACTCATCCAAGATAAGAATGTAAATTTGCCACCAAAAATAAGGGATATGTTGTCAGAGTAAAATACAATTACGCCGATCAATTGATTTGGTTCACCCTTCTTAACAGAGTGAGAACCATTTCAGAATCGTTATATCTTTAGCGACGCAAACCTGTGTTAATGCAAGCAAAGCTATGACCAGTCCTGCTGGATGAGGAGGGTCTAGTGCACATACGACGCAGAGCCCTTTTTTTTGCTCGATCCACTGCTGGATGAGGGTCTCCCCATGCCGTGCGGTGGCTCGTAGTGGGTGCTTGACCATACTTCACCATGCTGGTGGTTGGCGTGAGTTGGTGGTGAAGGCGGGGTGCGTAGAAGCAGAGTACAACATCGAATGTCACTGCACTGCTCACCAACACTGGTCAACAAAAACAAATTCTGACCTGGACTTTTGCAGCTGTTTTAGACTAATTTCAGGGTGCTGATTCCAAATCTGATCTCAGATTTGCTCTATCGCATCTCATTTTATGCTATCGGCATACCCCATTTTCATTGATTTTACCCGAAATTAACTCTGTCATTTATTATTGCAAGTTGTTGCGAGTCAGTGACTGCTTTAGTGTTAAAATATGGTGCTGTATTTTTAGGATAGTGTGTTTATAATATCATTTTATGTAGATATCCACATTTATTTAATATATTTTTTCTGCAGTTTTTATTGAAAATGCAATATTTGATATCTCAAAAATCTAATGTGATAGACAAAAACTGATGCCAGATTTGGAATCAGCACCCCAAAATTACCTTTAAACAGTTGGAATACCTTATGCCAGAAAAAGTGTGTTGACCAGTGCAATTCTTATTTGATTTTATTCAGCGAATTCTATTTCACGCGACTTCTCACAGTCAAAACACCGGATACATTTACGATATATATAGATAAATGAATGTTCTCTGAGTGCACGTCAGCCCCCGCACAGCCACAGAGCCACTTTGCAGGCTTCTCCTCCTCCTCGAGCACGTGCTGGGCAAACCTGTCCACCCGGCACGGCCTAGCGCACATCACAGCCGAAGGCCACGAGCGCCACGGGTCTACTGCTCCACGAATTCACACGTTGGGCTGTCGCGTACCACGGCCCCTAATCGATGTTGGGAAGCGGCAAAAACAACTCCCTGTGGTCGCACAGGAAGCAGTTTAACTGCACCCATTGGCGCCCTGGGAGGTCGAAACCAGGAATCTTGACGGATTGATCGCTTAAGAAGTCCTCGCTCGGAACGTCCACGGCTCTCCATTCGTCGCTCCAGGCAGTGCGGGTATCACGCGGTCTCCACACTCTTTGCACTGGGGTATTGCCCACACTTCAGGCGCACGTGGTGGTGGTGGCGGCTTGAAAGCGTCGACATGAAGGGCGCTGCCACCGTAGCAGCAGCGCTGTTGACGACCTGTCGAGATTGGCGGTCATCCCGTCGAAGCGATGGGAAGACTCGACCAAACTCCTGCGTGGCTAAACCGAAAAAAACATCACCCCCACCATCACCATCCCAAGCAGATGTGGAAGGTTGCGAGCGATTTTTTGTTCATCGCCGTCGTCATCAGCATTGCACGATGTAACTACACGTGTAAACAAACAAACAATTGTGCCGCAACGTGTTTACAAGTACAACTTTCATTTCGCGCAAATGTCATTTGTTTATTAAAGTAGCGAGTTCGGAATTAAACAAGTTTGTTTGGCGGTTGGAGCTAAACCCACCAAACATGCAACGTTGGGCCATCCTTGGTATACGGTTGGAACCGTTGTCCCGACGATGAACCGACGATGAAGCGATATTGGCCCGACCTTTTCCATTCATTTTACTACGATCACGGATCCTCTAAAACTACCCATTGGGTATGAGCATTGCGTGGAGAAATCACCGAGAGCAAACACATGGGGACGTTTATCGACACGTAACGGATCCACGCACACGGCGGATGAGGCGGGAAGACATCTGTCACAGCGACGTATGCATGCAGGTACATCGAACTTCTTTCGCACCGTACGTAGCCAACCGAGCTCATTGGAGGTGCGGTCGAGCCTCCAGCTCGACCACCTCCACACGCTGGCAGACGCGGGCAGAGGAGGCAGACGACCACTGAGATTAAAAACAACAATCGATTACAAAAAAGCAATGCCTGCCGCGAGCGAGCAATAGAACGGGTGGGGGGAGATAAAGGCAGCTTGGCTGGGTGGCAGAGGCTCGCAGAGGCTCGCAGAGGCGCTCGGCTTTCGCGCAGGAAAGGTCAACGACGCGGGGACACCATTTAGAAATGTTAATGAGATTATCCGGGAGGATTTAAGCAAACAGGGCGATATTAATGCATTTATTCAGATCGCCAAATTAAGTCGTCTCTCGTCTCCATCGCGGATGTTGCCTGGCAGCCAGAGGGCGCGTGAGTGCAGGAGCCCAGGTGTGTGTCTGTGTGTGTGTGTGTCTGTGTGTGTGTCTGTGTGTGTCTGTGTGTGTGTCTGTGTGTGTGTCTGTGTGTGTGTCTGTGTGTGTGTCTGTGTGTTTGTCTGTGTGTTTGTCTGTGTATGTATCTGTGTGTGTGTGTCTGTGTGTATCTGTAGGTCAGTCAATCCGTGGCACCTGGGTCTGCCCCATGACGAGTTTGGGAGCCTCTTGCCGGACGATTTGGTCATCGGCCGGATAACCCAGGGGTTATGGACCCGTTATAGCCACTTGTGGCTCCTAGCGACCTTTAGTGCGCCCCCCCCCCCCCTGAATGTGAAAACACCCCCCATCAACCACCAACGGTGTCAACGGTGTGGCAGCCCTCGCACACCGATGATGTCGCATCGGCGAAAGTGGACCCCCCCCGCCCCCTTCTGAAAACTCGTGAAAAACCCCACTGCGTTGTAGCGATTGCTGGATGTGGCACGTGGGACGAGAGGTCATGGGTCACCGAGGACCCACGTTTCACCCCACGTGACTTTACAACGAGGAGTTTTTGGAGGTTCTTTGGGCACCCGTTGCTCTCGGCCCAGCGATCGATCGACCGGCGCGTGCGAGTGCTCTCGTGTGTCTCCGTCCATCATCGTTGTGACGTGACGCCGCTAATATCTTTAAGTGCCTCCGAACAGGCGAGCGGAGGCGGTCTATTCCCACGCAGCAGCGTCTGCACGGACACAGCAGCAGCAGCAGCAACAACAGCGAGAGAGCGAGAGGGAGGGTGACAGAGAGAGAGAGAAGGAGAATGCGAATAAATAAACTGGCAATCCATAATACAGGTTGGTTTTTGTGTTAGATCGCGTAAATATATAAATGTGTCGTTAAAACCCGCCACCACCCGACACAGCCCACTAGTAAGGGTTGTCACGTAAACAGAACACCGGTGTGTTGGAGAGCCAAGCCACAACATTCGCAATCTGAGTAATTACAACTAGCTTCATCAGGCGACAGCCAGATTTGTGGAGAAAATCCTCCTGCTTCGTTCCTTAAATAGAGGAGTAGGTGTGATGACGTCACGTGAGAGCACTTCTTGCGCCAAGTGGGGCGGGGGGAGGGGGGGTTAATGGCTGCATACAAATGTCAATGGGTACACATTGCCGGTTGGGTTATCTCTATGGTATTCAACGTGCATGGGGCATGCGTGGAGGCGGTGGGTGGGGGGTTAAGGGAGAAAAAAACAACCCAACAACCCCAACATCTTAAAATGTTCGCCAGATTTCCCGTCGTGGAGAGCCGAAGAGAAGGCCCACTCTGCGCCCTGATTCACGGAACTTCTCTTGTTCACCCGCCCCCCGCCCCCGCGAGAGGAGGCGACACGTGGCGAGACTTCGATGCCACGTGCCGTCGATTCGTCTCGACGCCCTGCGGCGGCAGCTCGCGGTGATTGGGGACGTCGGTGAGTGCCGCGTACGTCTCCCCGAGGACGTGGCGTGCTCCACCGTTCGTTGTCAAATCAACAGCGACGACGACAATAACAACAATAACAACAACAAAACGAGAGGCTGCCGTTACCTGCGCGCGTGCCCCGTACAACTTTCCGATGCATTTCGTGGGGCGGCAGGGTGACAAGCGGCTCCACCCTGGAGGCTCACAAACAACGAGGGCGCTTTAAATGATAGTTTTATATATTTAAAAAAAATGTATCTCGTGGAAATTATTTCCTTTTACGTTCCACGTTTTTCTTTCGATTTCATTCGGAGCGGTGACGTTTAGGCTCCCGAAAATTACGCAAATAAAATATCGCTCCCCCCCCACCACCCACACGAACACAGCCACCCTTCAAAGCGATTGCCACACCAGCCTGAGCTGGTAGAACGTAAGGTTACTACGCCACCACCAACAACCCTTCGGATATGACAGCGGGATTCCTCCACTGGCTTCAGACGAACGTCGCCCAACGTTCGTTTCAGGAATCGGACGCGTCGACTGGGACCACCCCGAGTCCACGTGTTTTTGTTTTGCTTCACCGCGTTCATCAATCAAAGCGTGAACCGCGCCGCGAAGCTTTCATGCGCGCGATTCGTCGAGGGATGTCTTTAATAGTTCACCGTTAATCGTTACGGCTTGCGAGCGAGCGAGTGAGCGAGCTTCCATTAGGGCAGAAGAGTTTGGACTGAAACGTCGCCTCGCTAGCTGGGGGGGGGGAATGTGAACCCTTTGCGTTACGCGCCTACCGCGCTCTTACGTGAGGAATGCGGCGAGATGGAGGATCGATTTTCTTTTTTTATCTTATCGGGAGGCTTGACACAGAACGCGTGGTTCAGTGCCACAAACGCGATCCAAAAGCATCACGTGGGTGAGAAGTGCTCCCGTTAAACGAAAACAGCGGGGTGAACACACCTGCGCAAATGAGCCATTTTATTATTGTTGTTATTATTATTATTATTACCATATAAAAACGCCAAATGGAATGCGTTGATGCATGAACACACGGATGTACCGCGTACGGAGCAGTAGCTCAACGGTTAGCGCGCTGCGCTACGAACCCGGCGACACGAGTTCGATTCCCGCTCAGAGCCAACATCGGTGGCGATTATCTGAACCGATACTGGGCCTCCCCTAGGTCTACTCAGCCTCAAACGAGTACCTGGTGTGGTGTGTAAAACATCGGCCGGGCGCGGTGCTGGCCACCCATCCTCTCGCGTGCCGTGCCGTGCCGGCCTTCATTATGTGCATTATGTGCTTGCTAACAGTGCTTGCCCCAACAGTCTGTTAAGGCTACACTTGGGGAGATAAACACACATAAGGCGTTACAGCCACAAACAAACATCTGGCCACGTGATCCACAGAGGGCAGCCCACGGTACAGGGCAGAGATCATTCCCCCATTGCGCACGCACACAACTCACCCGACTCCCCTCTCCTCACCAAATCACAATCGCGACCACACCTGCAGTGACTCCCCGATCACCTGCAGTGACTCACCGCTCACCTGCAGTGACTCACCGCTCACCTGCAGTGACTCACCGCTCACCTGCAATGATTCACCGCTCACCTGCAGTGACTCACCGCTCACCTGCAGTGACTCACCACTCACCGCTCACCTGCATGCCATCGACCGGTCGCGTGTGGTCGCGTTAACATGTGGCGGCGTCCACATTGTTTCAAGACATCTCGCAAACGTGGAAGAGTAGGCATAAGTAACCCTCTCGAACGGTTCTTGACACTTCCCTACTCAACCGACCGAGTGCGCGTTGTGGCAATTCTCAACATCCTCCATTCGAATGTCAAAATCACACTTACAAAAAAAAATCACAAAAAAAACTGGCAGCGATATCTTCAGGGTTAACACTCACGTGGCGGAACGATTGATTTGTTAATCCACGTCTCGAGTCTGTCGAGAGAGCCAAACTTTCCCGTTGCCGTTTACAAAATGTGTGCAACATCCAAAACAAGGCTCGCGGCATTAACACTTAACCGATCCACACGATTTGCTTATTTTAGTTAATTCAGCGCCGTATGTGCTGCCTGATGAACCCACTGGGCTGAGAACAGCAGCACGGATTTGTTCACCGGCTGCCCGGGAAGAGTCTGCCAAGTGGGGTCCGCTCAGCTGTGACAATCGCTGTTCGCTTTAATTCACTTTCATTTACTCAGTGCCATCTCCACTTCCGTCTTTCATCTTTGTTTGTTGTTTGTTGTTGTTGTTGTTGTTGCTGCCGAATACGAGCGCACGTTGCTCACGGGGAGAAACATGCAAAACCCCAACGATACAGCAGGCGTCGTGGGTCGGGATCGAAGCCCACGGCCTCCTGTGTACCCGGCGAGGCAGTTAACATCTGAGAGCCACCGTGGCTCTCGGCTCGCCACCGTGTGGCAGTTATCACAGTTCTCGGAAAACACCCAAGCAGGCGACGGCGCAACACTCTATCCCGTTACAGACGTAGCAGTTGGGTGTTCACCGATGTGTTTTCTGCCGTCTCCTGCCCGGACAGGGTATACGGCCCCTCCTCGACGCTTACGGGGTAAGGGCGGAGTGTCCCTTGCACTCGTGAGCTCCACCAGCCACCTTGTTGCCTGCAGGATCTGGCGCTCGAGTTCGCGATAAGACGACGACCTGGGGGGGGGCGGTTCATGGCCAAATCGTTCGTTGGCCTCACCCCCCTCCCGCACACCCAAAACAACTCAACCATCAATGGGGGTACAGCGCCTTTTGGTTCGAGAAGTCGGCATCGTGACACGTGACTCTCCGGCAACGTCGGCGCCGCTTTGGCGTCGTCATTGTGGGGTCTCTTGAGCGACTGGCAACGAGATCGCGACGAGTGGAGGCGTTGGGGGGGTCTCGTCCGACGTGCCCAGGGTCACGGAGCAAGTCACCCGCACGACAACTTTCCCCTCGAGATTCCAACGCGGCCAGATGAGTGGGTCAAACAGACACACACCCACACAATGTTGAGTGTCCGACTCTCAGACGCGGTGACTCACGCGCAGACGTTAAACAAATTCATGGCAATGCAGCTCATTAGCGCGCTCAGTTCATCGGCGCAAACTTAGGCGCTTAATTGCATTCATTGGTGACTTCCGTGGCCAGCCCACGCATTCTCGCCACGGCAGCGTGGGTAGCAGAGGGTGAAAGCGATAGAATTGGATTCTGCCCGAGTGATTTAAAAACCTCCTCTTGTAGACGAACGCTTAAACTTTAAGAAGATGGGGGGGGGGGGGGCTAGCGCTTCTCAAGTGAAACATTCTCGCAGGCCTCGTTCGAAGGCGCTCTGGTTTCAAGGAGCATCGGTCGTTCAATCGTTGTGGGAGCGTTAAACCATGATGGGTGCATCTCCAAGTGTCTCCACCGCCGCCTCGCCGGAGATGTTTGTCTGCACCCCTCCCCATGAGCCGCACCAGGAAACCTCGCGGCACGATGCAAACCACACGGACTCACCACCACCACCACGCAAAGCTACGCTCACCTGGCCCATGTGGATGTGCTGTGCTGTGGGTGGACTCCGCTCGGCTGAGGACAGCAGAACGGAGTTGTTCATCTGTAGCAACCCCTCCTGTTGATCTGCAGCCTCACCCACCAATTAATTTGGAGCCCCCCCGCCCCTGTTAATCTGTAGGCCCCCCATTTTAATCTGTAGCCCCCCCCCTATTAATCTGTCGTCGTCCCCCCCCACTTCTGTAGCCCCCATGCCTTCCGGTCTGGGCCAGTCTCTGCCGACTCAAGTCCGTTCAGCCGTGACGCTCGGTGCGTTCGAGACCAGACGGAACCATTTTTCGTTTTTCTCTTCCGTTTCGCGCAATTTTTGCGTTTCCCTCCATGCCACCCGCGCTACTCTCTCGGCTCTTTCTGTTTTTCTTGCTGAATACGGAGCACGTTACAAATCTTGCATCGATTGATTGCCACTTTCGTTATTATTATTATTATTGCCGCGCTTGTTTACGACGCCGAGTCTCACCGACAAGAAACATTCAGGGAGTAAAATTTTCTGATTTCAATTAACATTTGTACGTTTACAGATCGTGGCGGGTTTTTTTTTGTTTACACCGATTTGGTGACGTTTGGCGTGCGATTCGCCCGCTCGCAGACAAAGCAATTGCACGGGTAAATCATTTCCAAATTAATGGCTCGGAGTTGCTCAGCACGAGACAAACAAATACACTAGTAGGAACCTCCTGGTCACATCAGCCCACAGGGGATTATTGTGTCCGTCGTGCAGGGAGGGGCTGGGTGGGGAGGGAGGGGCTGGGTGGGGAGGGGAGGGTGGGGCTGGGTGGGGAGGGGAGGGTGGGGAGGGGCTGGGTGGGGAGGGGCTGGGATGGGAGGGTGGGGAAGGGCTGGGTGGGGAGAATGGGGCTGGGTAGGGGGTGGGAAGGGTGGGGCTGGGTGGGGAGGGGCTGCTCACCCCGTGGTGCCCTTATAAAACTCAACGTTTAACCGACTCACGCCGGCTTGTGCCCGCCCTCACAGTCGGGCATATTTGCGGAATACACCACGCCGCCGTTGACCCTGGCCATTGACCGAGCAACCCGACGTTCCTACCAGCTCCCTCCGCAGGAATTTGTTTAAAAGCCTCCAGCTTTACTTCCCAGAGAGAGATCTCACAACCCGAGCAGAATTAAGCTTTGTCACCATTTGGATGGGTGACCGCGTGAAAATTAGCGTCAGCTGCTCGCCTAAGTAGGCGTCGTGTGTTTGGTTTCAGTTGTGGCCAAGGCTCCTCTGACCGTCTTCAAATCACCGTCCCCCCACGAGCTTAGCAGACAATCAGGGGTTGTACCATCAGCTGGGATTTGGAACATAGCAGCAGCAGTGTTATCACGGTCACACTCATCATTGTCACCATGGTCACACACTTGCCAGTGTCATCATCAATGCTATCGTCAGTATCATCAGCCATACTTGGATGAACATAGGGAAGACCAAGTTTTACACACACACACTCTCAGAGCTTGGCGTATAATATGCATCTAATACTATTATAAATCAATCTATGCCTCGAGTTTCCTGGCTGGCTGCTGGCTGGGCTACTCTCGACCCCAACAGTAACGCTGTCATTGTTAGTGGCTGCTGCGGCCTTTTTCCACCGACATGGCGGAAGGAGTCCAGGGGACGTAGTCGCAGGAGTAATAACACTTATAGATAGCGACATCGAAGGAGGTGCGAGTAACAAGTATGGACAAATAGTTAGTTAATGCATCGTCTTCATCCCCTGTGGGACATAAGGCCACACACGAGTTCCCTCTGCTACTCCCTGTCCTTGGCAACACGTTGAGCGTCGCCCCAAGAGAGTTCGATCGCTGCCACCACCAGCTCGGCCTTCACGGCCCTGCGCCAGGATGGACTCGGGTCTCCCAGGTTTTCCTTTTGCCCGGTGTGTGTCCATCCTAGTGACATTTGTGGTCTATGGTCTTGGTTGAGGACGTGTGCGAGCCATCTGAGTCACCGTCTCTTGATGTCCTGTGTGATAAATACAGACGGATGTCAAGGATTCGTTAAAATCGCTCCACATTTTCAATTTGTGCACCAATTTATGATTTTTTTCCACCAGAATATATATTTTAATGTTAGAGAATATAACCTTAAACCCTGCCCCTTAACAATGCATATTATATTGGCATTTTATTAGTTTGAAAAGCACAATACTTTTAGCGCTCCCAGACCTGAAATGAGAGTCTATTATGTTCCATTGCAGAGCAACGGAGTTTTCTACGAGAAGCATTAAAGCAAAAATGATTATTCTTTATGCACATTTATGTTTCCTTTTAATTAACGAGTTCAGTTTTCCAACAGAACTTCAGCCTGCTCTTGTCCACCTCCTTTTGACTGCCGCGCCGAGAGATTGAATCGAAACTGGCGACCTCTACATGACAAGTTCAGTGTGCTGACCGTTACACCACAGCATCATCATCATCATCGCAATCATCATCCACTGCTGCATGGATATTGTTTGAACCACTTTTTTGTGGGAATGTCGAGCTCACGATTGTATTCCACAGAAGCATAAAACAAAAAATTTGGCATGAAATTGGCCCAAAGCGGTTTAAGCCTGGTGTTGTCGAACAAAATGCATCACCGTAATGAAGAAATTTCTATTCCTGAAAAGACTGCACGGTGGGTAATTCATAGATTAATATGATCCCCAATGGGGCCGCACATGCCTGCTAATGTGATGAATGCATCTCAATTCACACTCGCGATAAATGCGTTTCAAATGAGAAATATGGAATTTTAATTTCTGCTGCCACTCTTAGATTTTTTTTGCAGGTCATTTAAAAACCTGATGACAGTTTCACTGGGACAATCAGTCACATCACAAGTGGGCAGTCCAGTCAATGTGCTAACGTTGGCAATGTGGTCGGAACCATACGACCAACGTTGGCCTCCCAGCGTTCTACGTTGACTGGGAGTACATGGAAGTACAGCAAAGTAGATTGCTTAACAATCGGTACGATTCCAATCGTCATCTCCTCGCTTGCGTGGGTTTTCTATGCAAGGTCACTGGATTCCTCTCACATGCAAAATACTCATTGGGGAATGAACCAAACATTGCTTTGACTAATGACAATTTCAAGGTGCTTAAGTTTGTAAAAGTTATGGGGGATGAATAAGAATGCGGCCATTTTATAATCGGAAACGCTTCCTTAAAGATGAATGTATGTATGTTGAATTGTTTAGGAGGGAGTGCAAGACTCACTGTTTTCTCATGGCTTTTACTTAAACATAATTTAATTGTTTTGTATTTTATTTCAGTGTACAATGGTTCGATACCCCCTTGAGTGTAGGTGATATTACATTTAAAATAAATACGGTTCATGGTTCACCATACCTAACCAACCGTGCTAATCGGAGGTGCGGGGGAAGGACAACAAACTAAACACGCACAAAAAAAACACTTCTAAAGAAATTAGTTTCCAATCTAGAAAAAAACAAATACGATTTTAGACAGAGGCTTGAAGGTCCCCAACCGAACCGGAACTCCCTGACAGCCTTCGGTAGGCAGAGAGTTTCACAACCCAGGTGCTGGCACGGATGCTGAAGTTCCAATTGCCCATGGACTTTAAGAAGTTCAGAAATCCCCACCCACCCCCACCCCCGAGTAGAGCTCAGTGAGCTAAGAATCTCTTCATGCAAAGGGCGACTCGGCCGGCAAAAAACATTGTAATTGACTGCACTGCTTAAGTTTATTTCTTTTTTGCAATAGTTCATTGGTATCCAGCACAAACAAATAGAGCTCTACCGAGACACCAAGGAAGGGAGCATATCAACTATTCCACTACGAAGTATACACAACGTGCAGTTAAAAGGAACAAATAAAAGGTTTGCACGATTATTTTGTATCACTATTGAACGAATGGATGTAAATGAAAAGTGTTTCGTGTTAAATTTGACCTCGGATCATTCCCACGCCCTCTCGCCTGATGTTGTGTGCACACAAGTCACGTGGCACGGCAGAGGCCAAGGCACACGAGCAGACCCCGTCAGTACCGACGTTGGCCCAAGTTGTGAGTTACCGGAGAGCAGTGCTCTTCACTGCAAGGCCAGGGGGACACGGGCGGCCCCTGATGGCTTTGAGTGCAGCCCCTGACGTACAGGCCCCTGACAATATACACGGTGGCAAGGAGATGTTAACTACCTCGCCTGGTATACAGGAGGGCGTGGGTTCGATCCTGAGCCTGACGCCTGTTTGTATGTTTGGAGTTTGCGTGTTTCTCTCTCTCATCATCATCACGGTGGCTCGGAAATGTTAACTACGTCGCCTGGTGTACAGGAGGTCGTGGGTTCGATCTGGACCCTGACGCCTGTCTGTATGTTTGCAGTTTGCGTGTCTTTCTCTCTCATCATCATCACGGTGGCTAGGAAATGTTAACTCCCTCCCCTGGTATACAAGATGTCGTGGCTTTGGTCCCGACCCTGATGCCTGTATATTTGGAGTTTGCATTTCTCTCTCCCCATAGTCGTGTGGATTTTTCTCCGGGTTCTCCGCGTTTTCCCTTCACATTCAGAAACACGCGTTTAGAGTCTTTGACTGCTCTACGTGTCCACACGATGCGCCACGTCCTTGAGCTATCATCTGCGGCTTCTGAAAACGAGCAACGTAGCTCAGTGGGCCTTACCCAGGCAAAATAAACATCGCTTTGTTTCATACACAAATATGAAAACTGCCCTTTGCCGTGCTGTCAAACCCCAATGGTTTCAACTGTGTGATGGGCCCTCGCACACTGATTATGTCTTATAGGCCAACGCCCCCCCCCCACCCTCTGAGAATCAGTGAAGAACACTGCCTTATAGAGAGAGAGAGAGAGCAGCGATTCAACTGCAAGGTTCTGCGTTCAACTCAAGAGGTCAACTCCCGGACCTCTCGCCGTGTATATTCAACAGGCTACGGCGAGGTTACGTTTCCGTAAGAAAAAAAACAACTCTTTGAAGAAGGTAATGCATTCGCGTTGCGGACAAGAAAAGTGAGGACATTCAGGCGAAATGCGATAAGGCAATTGCAAAGATTTTTGTTGTTGTTGTTGTAATATTTTGGCTCGGGGCTGCAGGAGTCCTGCTTTCAGAAGCCGCGCGCATCACTGGCAGTGATGATGCACACGGCGTGCGAAGCGGAGACAGATTTTGTAGCAGCTGAACTACTGAAACGAATTAAATAAATGCATCCCTTTCATTTACATCACATGTATGTACGTGCGACTTCTTTCGCACCGTACGTAGCCAACCGTGCTAATGCGAAGTGCGTGCGGGGGGTGGGGGGGGGTACAATAAACTAAAGCACAGAAAACAGCTGCGTGACTTTCATAGGGCAGAGGTGGTGGACGATGACGTATGTTGAACTTCTTTCGCACCTTACGCATGCGGACCGCGCGAAAATAAAAACGCACGCACATCCTACATGAGCACAATCTCGAAAAGGGAAATTAAACAATTCCCAAAAATCGATGAAAACTAAATCTCCCCCCTCCCCACGGCCGCCTTGCTCGATCCCACGGTGAGCAAAAAACGCTCCCGAGTGTGAGGAGAGAGAGAGAATTGAGAATCTCAGAACGTGTATTTATACTGCAGGAGGAATCCGATGAGCTATGAAGCTCATCACAGAAAGCACGAAATAGGCGTGCAAAGTACAAGAAAGGTAAACAGATCACCTGGCGACGGACTGGAAAAGCCTTTCACGAGCGTCGCTAAACTCGCCGGGGGTTTGTGTCCTTGCGCCGAGGAGGGCGGGGGGCGATCGAGGTGTGGGGGGGAGGGGGCTGGCATAACAACATGTAAAGTGAAGTCTCGCTCATAGTAAAGGTTTTTTTGGGGGGGTTAGATCACGTAAATATAAACATTTGTCGTGAAACCCGCCACCACCCGACACAACCTAACCCCCAGAAAACCTGTACGATGGATCTAACCACCCACCCCCATAAAAAAACCCCACTCTAAAAGCGTGGTGATCCTAAACGTGGAGGGAAAACTGGGGAACCCGGACAAAAATCCAGGGGAGAGACACACGCAAACTCCACATATACAGCAGCAGGCGTCAGCGTCAAGATCAAACCCACGACCTCCTGTATACCAGGCGAGGCAGCTGACATCTCGCCACCACGGCACCCTCATCACGCGGAACACGACTTGATCCGACCCCGTTCGGTGTATCGACCGATGAGACCAGGATTACAGAGGGCTCTACACGTACTCTTTGGTTCTTTCGGTAAAGTGGATCCTTGCAGTCACGAACACTTCAAATCTAGAATTGCTCTACACGTGTAAGGGACACGCTGTGGTGATGGATCACGCAGTGACACCACATCTTCCAGCGCACCTCCGACTAGCACGCTTGGCTATGTACGGTGCAGAAATGCAGATGTGACGTCGCCTAATTTTGACTATTCAATGAACAGTAATAGCAGACTCCGGTAAATCGTGTACGTTTGAACCCAACATGGGTAACACAATTTAATAAAACATTTAACTGCTCCACAATTGGAACAGTCGCCAACGTGTCTACTTTCCTTCCGTACACTTCCTATCATTCCCCCACTTCGTACAGAGCTCTCAACAACCCAGCCCACTCCGCCCTCTTCCTCCCCAGGCTTCACTCACCACCCACTGCCATTCCACCCCTTTGCATCTTCTCTTCCACTCGCTGAACTCCCGTGAAAACCGCCTTGAGCCACAGCCACGTGGTGTGTCCGCAGGTCACACTCGCTACGTCACAGCC
>CM025673.2:7212633-7230239 GCA_014621495.2 Entosphenus tridentatus
TTGCCCGTGTCTCCGAGCCATACGCGAGTACGGGATTGATGCGTGCGTTACGCAAGCGGACCTTTGTTGACGCTGTCGTGGTGGAGTGCCCAGATGTGTCTGTCGAGCTGTTTCGTGCACCCGCGTGCCATTGAGATTCGCCTTTTAATTTCTACCTCGCTGCTTCCAGTGTGTTGCACAGTGCAGCCGAGATAGCTGAACGATTTTGCCAATTCAACATTGTTGCCCGCTATTTGCCCTTCAGCCAAGTTCACTTCCAGGCCAAATGGGAGGGCTTCGCTATGCACGGTCTCTAGGGCTAGGAGTAAAGCTTCAAGCATTTCAGTAAGCAAGGCAACATCGTCTGCAGAGTCCAGGTCGGTGAACTCCTCGTTGCCCATGGTTACTCCCAGCAGGCCTTTGTGGACCGAGCGCTGAAGTATACAGTCCAGTGGGGAAAGGAACAGGTTCGGGGCAAAGGTGTGGTGTCGAAGATCTGCAGCCTTGCCTTACGCCGCTTTGGATACTGAACTACTCGGACAACTTTCTGTCTACAATAGGGGTGGGGAACGTCCGGCCCGCGGGCCGTATAAGGCCCGCAAAATCATTTGGTCTGGCCCTGCCACGGCAACCGCAGGCGGGACTCGAAATTCAATAAATCTCGGAGCAAACCTGGAAAAGCAGTTGCGAGTAGCAGCATCATCAATACCAGCTAACATTACACGCCTCGCCAAAGAGAAGCAGTTCCAGCCGTCACATTAGGGGTGAGTTAATTAAATGTTTGATTAATTATAACAGGCTAATTTTGAAGTTGATAATTTTGTATGGCCCGCGAATGATGTTGTAAATATCCAAATGGCCCTTGGCAGAATAAAGGTTCCCCACCCCTGGTCTACACGAACGCAACCGATTGTGTCCGCGCAGAGCTCCTGCTTCAGATTCACGATCATCTGCGGCAATCCGATGCTTGTGAGGAGCAGTCAAAGAGCTTTGAGGTCGACAGAGTCGAAAGCCGCCTTGAGGTCTACATAGGCTGCCCAGAACGGACGCCGAAACTCTCTCCTTGTTTGTCTGATGGAGGTCAATGTGGTGATGCGGTCTATGGTGAGACGTCCGGGTGTGAAGCTGCTCTGTTTCATGCGGCGCACTTCTAAAAGTTTATTCGGATTCCTGCCAGCAAAAGTGAGGCAAACGACTTGCCGGGGTTGGAGAGTCGAGCGATGCCCCAATAGTACTTGCACTACTCCCCTATCCCTTGTTGAAAGGCAGGGTGATGCCTTTCTTCCAGTCTGCTGGTACCGAGCGTGTCCTCGACATGTGCTGGAAGATCCTCGTAAGCCATTTGATGACAGCTGTGCCTCCGGACTTCAGAATTTCTGCCGAGATGTTGCAAATTCCGGGTGCCCTGCTATTTTTTCATTTTTCTGAGAGCAGCCATCACTTCTTCAATTACTCGAAAAATTACAAGCCAGACGACGACGACGATGTTGATCGTGAGACTCTGCGAGCGATTCCTTGAAGTTCGAAACTTAACTTTGCCAAAATTGTGGGAATGTGCAGGCTGGCACAGTCGTCACAACTTGTGCCCCACAGCAAGCAGAGCCTGGGTTCAAATCCCAACTTTGGCACCTGTCTGTGTGAAGTTTGTACGTTTCCCCCTGCTTTGCATGAGGTTTCTTCTGCACCCTCCGCTTTCCTCCCATACCGAAACAACATGCGCCGTAACTTTTTCTTTCGTATGGCTGACGGAGATTCAGAGCAACAACTACGATTTCACATCCAGGCGATGAAGCCAGACAACCGCGTCAGGAGCAGCGTAGTGGCGTCGCTGCGATGTCTCCGTCTATTTGTGGATCGGGAATCGCGTCGTTACACGTTGTTCGGTCTGTTCTGGATGACCACAGTCGCACACCACGGGAGAGTTTTTCATTTGACATTTGTGCATCAGGTGTCCGCATCTGCCATGGTTTGTGCAGTGGATGCGATTTAGGGTGGACCATGAGCTTCGCAGAGGATCAAACCCAGGAATCGTCATCGTTGGGTCTTTCACAACCAGGTGTTTGCGAGTTGTTTAGAACTCCCATGATGCAGTTCGTTTGAACTTCACTCGCATTCACTTCTTGGTTCTTTCGGTAAAGTCACGTAGAACAATCCACTCGCATTGCTGTAGGTTCAGCGCATGGGTTCAAAAGGACTGCAAATGCTATTGGCCAAGCATCCAAATGCAAAATCAATTATCTGAGAATTACTCCGTTGGCATTAAACATTGCAACATCTCACCCTCCTACTGTGAAAAAGGACTTCACAGGATCCATGTAACAACGTCTTTAGACTCAGGCAGGCTTTCCTGGATAAACAAGCGTGATCGTGATCATAATTAATTCTTCCTCCAAAGGGCAGTGTAATTGCAGACCTAAATCCACAGTATGGTGATGATGACGAGGATGACGACGAGACGAGGCACAGTCCTTGAATTGCAAATTTTGACTCAATAGTGGGATCTAGTCAAGAGGAAAGAAGCGATGGGAACGCGTGTGGCGGTAGCAGCATCAACGGCGCTGGCTGTGTGGCGAGCGACCCGTTCTTAACGAAACTGCGGGTGGGGGCTCTCGAATCAAACAGCGCTCCACTTTCAACATTCGTGTCGGCACTCAGCAGTCCACCCACCGTGGTGCCCCCCCCCACCTCCTTCTCATAACTCACCCCCCCACCCCTCCCAAGTCAAACATCGCTTGAAGTCAACTTGCCTTTAATTACGAAGAGTCGCGATCCCTTTTGCTCTGGGGGCTGTTACTCGCGCCGACGCGGAGAGCCCTTTCGACTTGACTCTTCGCTCGGCAGAGTGTGGGGACAGTCGCTGTTTTTCCATTTACGTGCAGGGGGTTGGGGGGGGGGGGGGGGGGGGGGGGGCTGGGCTAGGGGGCGACCAGCGCAGTGGCACTCGGCTAAAAAAAACAAAAACCATCACGCACCCAGAGTGGCCACAATGGGGACCAGAGGCCAAGGTGAGAAAATTTAGGGCAGGAGCACGGGGGCGGGGGGGGGATTGGAGGGGGGCCTGAGATGAGAATAATTCAAGTGGATGTGTGGAAGGGGCCAGACCAAGAGGGTCTTGGTGAAGGACACGGGCGTGGGCGTCTGTGGTGCTACGCACGGGGAAGCTCGACACAACGCCCAGGAGCCCCGAGTGGATCAAGCCCCCCCCCCACCCCCCCGGATTCATGGTAAAATAGAGGCGATCAAAATATCACCTCCAATTCAAATTCTGATACATCTCTCACATCGCTATCTTGTTCGCATCTCTCTCTCCCTTTCAACTCCTTTGTATTTTGTCTACAGCAACCGCGATTCGCCACGAATTGGTGGTGACGTCACCACGGCGCTTGTGCCAAGCTAGGTGCACTTTAAGGCCACGTGAAGTGTCGAACGCCGGCTGCAAGGAGGTCGCGGGACAGACCCTGGTGACACGGGATATGACTGGCCGATGCACCACCTGTGCTCCCTACATCCCTCTCATTCACATACATCTCTCTCACTGAGATCTCTCATCGCAAAATCAGAACCTGTAGACTGGAGGAATCCGATGAGCTATCAAGCTCTTTTTTCTCACTCTCACTAAATATTGGCCCGTTGTCCAAATCTTCTAATTTTCCCTACGTCGATACTGCCTCGCCAGTGAGGCTACGTGTTTGGCAGCAGATGACAGTGGCAGTGAAACAGTATTTGACTACACCTATATGGTTCCTCAAGTATGCTCCGTGTGGTCACTGAAATGGGACAGTGACCCTCACGATCATCACGGCATAGGGAGAGGTCTTCATCCTGCAGTCGACTGACAAAGGGCTGTGCATGCAGTAATAACAAAGATCCCCGACATAGCCTACACAGACTGTTGGTGAAAATGCGATTAGAAAGCGCCTATTAAGGCCGGAACTGCTGACGAGTAAGCGGTGTGGCCAGCATCACGCCCGCTGGGCCACTCTGGTCTCAGTGCTGAAGTTTACCACGCACGGCACCAGGTACTACTCATATCAGGCTGTGTAGACCCAGGGGAGGGCCGGTTCGAATATTCACTATGGCTGTTATTGGTCGTGAGCGGGAATAGAACTCGGGATGCCAGGTCGGAAGCACAGTGCACTGACCACTCCGCCACCGCTCCCCGCTTTGTCGTCCACACACAAGAGCGCGCACACACTGAGGTTATCACAGAATTCGTGTTCATGGTTTCATGTTTTTTCTGGTGTATTTGTTTGTTTGCTTGTTGTGGGCATGTGTTGAATTTGTGGCGCAAATGTTAATTAATTCGCACGAATAATCAGGGTGGGTGGGGGAGAAGACACCAACAACAAATCGTACCTTTAATAAGTGCGGTAATGAGACCACCGCTGTTCACAACAGCGAACATGAAAGTCCGCGAAACAATTCGGATATAAGCGATGGGAGATAAAAGAGAACACGTGGCGATTTCATGCCAGCGCGAACGTGACATCCTAAAGCAAACGATAATGTCCTTTAATTATCCAGGCAAACGTAAAATGCCTCTCCACACGCATTTCGAGAGTGTCCTGCGTTGAAATGTTCGTCTGATTCCATTTGTGTATGTGTACGTGTGTGAGTGTGCGTGTGTGGTGCATCAGCCAGTCATCTCAGTCATCTCGGTCATCTCAGTCAGTCGACCCGTGGCACCTGCTGGGTCTGCCCCGTGACCTCCTGCCAGCGGGCGTTCGACACTTCACGTGGCCTCAAGGTGCACATGGCCTGGCACAAGCGTTGTGGTGACGTCACCGCCACTTAGTGGCGAATGGGGGTAGCTGTTGTGTGGGGAGCGGTAGTGTAGCGGTTAGTGCGCTGCGCTACGAACCTGGCACACCGGGTTCGATTCCCGTCCACGGCTCACACCAGTGACGATTACCCTATATCACACAATTCTTGTTCCTGGCTAGTAAATGTTGTTTCGTAATTGCTTATGCCTACAAAGTATAGAAAATGGCTATTATTCTCCACAAACTTTGCTTTTGTGACCCAGACAGTGATATTTGGTTGTCCCACCTGATGACGGACGCTTGTGTTGCGCCCGAAACGTCGTGATTAAGTTTATTTTATTTGTTTATACCTATGTGACTTTACCGAAAGAACCAAAGAGTATGGATCTCTCTGGGTTACAAGTCCGGTGCGCTGCTCACCATCGCACCATGGCAGCGTGCTTATAATGAGAAGGCTCCAGCATGGGATATGATGATGATTTTAGAAGCCAGAATTAGTCAAATATATTTTTGTTGAGTAAATATAATTGCTTGACATTTTAATTAAACCAACCACAATAGCATCCCGTTATTGTGTCAATAACACCAACACTGCATATTGAACTGCGTCTTTTGTTGTTGTTGTTGTTGTTATATTGTGCATTGTTACTTCTCATTCACCCCATTCTCTCCAAAGCACAAACTAATTAATTTGTAGCATTTGAATTGCAATGTTAAGTATTGTTTGTAGTAACTTAATTTTTTTTGCTTGAATATTGGCACACACATAAAAATGCCCATGAAGAACACCCCTTTCTGCCAAATTGATGCCTCGCTCCAAACTAAGTTCACGTTTAAGCATTTAACAAAGACGAATGGCACAACAACAACAACAAAAACGTAACAAATATGATTTTGCAGCAAGGTCAAAGTTTTATTTTTGTCGGCCAATCACATCACCTGGAGAGCCCTTTCATGCATTATCGATTGTTGCAAAAGCTTCACGGTTGGATCGCTCTGGTCACCGATTAATACGGTAACAAAAAATATCCCGTGGCATTATTTTGGAAGCTTACAGAGTAGGCATCACGTACTATCGGGGACATCCCCAAAAACAATCTGCCCAAACTTTGCTCGACAACTCGAGAATTTACTGTATGCAACATCACGTCAGCACAATTTAATGATAGCCTTGCACACTTTCATAAATGGTGCGAATTCCAAATGTACAAATGATCTAAGGAGGAGAGATATAAAAACAAATCACAGTTAGTTGGCACTAAAGTAGCGTGATGTGTGTATTTTGAGACATTGTCAATTTGGCTTTTATACCATACAAATCGCAGAGCACGGATAATACTACACGCAGGCACTTGTTTGTTTATCAACAACATTTACAACGGTAAGAATGCACAACTCTTTGGCAATCCCTGCTGGATGATGGCCTTATGGTTACATGGCTTGTTTGAGCACATTTCACCATGCTGGTGGGAGATTGATTAAGGAGGTGGGGGACAAAAGGGGGGTTCCAGATCTTACTGGCTACACCGATGGTAGCCGTGGTCAGGAATCCAACTCGGTTAAGGTGGCTGGGGGGTTAATCGTGTGTTGCCCTAACCACTGAGCCACCGCTCCACACCCACGTGAATTGTTCAATTATTTTAACTCGGACTTAAAGACAAGGATGTTGTGGCCAATTTCCAGGTCATGAATTTGGTGTAAATGTTATCATCCTATAGAGAGGTGGCTATGGTAACATGGTAATATTCGGAGATGTTATGGTAATATTTGAAGACGGTAATGATAATATTTGTAGATGTTTATGGTAATATTTGGATATTGCTATGGTAATGTTTGCAACTGGTAATGGTAATATTTGGAGATGGTAATGATGGAAATATTTGGAGATAGTTATGGTTATATTTGGAGATGGTTATGTTCATATTTGGAGATTGTTATCGTCATATTTGCACGTTTTTTGGCAAGGGCGTGGGTACAAAAACTTTGGAGGCGAGGGTTGGTGGATCACGCAGAGATTTGTGAAACTTCCCAAAAAAGCCCTGCCGTACTTTCGAGTTGGCCGAGAGGTGGCAGTACAGCAAGTCGGTTCACCAACTGGCATCTGCGCAAAGCTTTGTGGGTGTTTCTCGCTCGGGCCTTCTGACGTGTCACCATTGATACTTGAGAGGAACGCATATTTTTACTTATCCGCTAAAGCATCGACTACTCTCTTTCACTAGAATCCTCCGCAGGTGCACGCACTGTATTTGGCTTGTTGCTTCTATGTAATTTTTGAAATCAATGCCTTAATCAAGTTTGGCCATTTTTTTGGTTAATTAAATTGAACCAATGATGTTGCCACCAATTTTGTGCTGGCATGTTATTCGCGTCCTTCACAAACGTCAGCACCTTTTACCGGATCACAATATCTACTTCGAACGGTATTTAAACAATTTAAATTTCAACAAAACAAAACTATTTAATGATTTCCGTAATAAATGTGACGAACAAAAAATTGCACTCTCAACACCCAGGACCGGCAAAACTATTTGTCCTGCTCAGCAAGTATAATAAGAAGCGGGAGAGAAGACAATTAAATGAAACAAAATTGCAGATTTATTTTAAATGTCAAGTAATTACCGAGCCGTGGAACTGTGCGGCACGAGAACTTTAATTAAGAATTCCTCCGTTGCGATGCCCGACGCCTTCTGAGCTAAATGACTCACGTCAAATTATTGTATGCCTTTTCATCTGCTCTTCCGAAGCATTCAAACTTTTTAATTGTACTCTGCCTCCCTTTGCTCTCATTCTCCGATGTTTTGCTGCCAGTCTTCATCCTTCTTTCCCCCTTCCTCCAAATCACTCCCTTGTTTTTATTTTGTAGTGTGTCATTGCATCCCTTTTGGAACGAATTCTTCATCTAAAAAGGGAGAATGACTAAAGGCATTCATTCATTGCACCTGGGATCGGTGGAATTGACCGAGGATGGGAAACATTCCTCTGTGTGGAGCCTTTTTGCCAGTATCTGACACTGGTGAGGCTCGGCCCAAAAAAAGGCCGTCTCTGGTGTAGGCCAGTGAGTTTCAAAGACAATCCATATATTATCAGAGCATGCTTGTTTGGATGTTCGCCACAAGCACGTGTGGTTAATGCAGACATGATTCCTTGCAAAAGGTCTCTCTTTGGTGTTTGAACATCGTTGCACCTGTTTTATTGCCAGAAATTGTAAAACATATTCTTATTTTATTTCGCAGTACCTTTGTGCGTGCACACCGTTGATTATTACCACTGCTAAAAGATTGTTTACCCAGGAGCGTTTCCCAAGTGTGAATATTTACCTTTTTTCTAACAGGGTATTCTGCCAAGCTCTCACAGGAAGTGGGGGGAGTAAAAGTGCCACGTGGCTTAACCCAAATTAAATTTCACCCGCGAGTCACGTTTGTCATTTTTGGAAAATACAGACCGCCGATGCGCACACCTGTAAAATGCAAAGTCGCCCGCCATTTACTCAACGGGCCGCTAGCAGTGTCTTGTATCGGTATATAATTTACGCGCGTCAGAGAGTGTCGCACACAAACATAAAACAACGGTTGTAAAATACATCAATGGCAGCGTTCAGCTGCATGCATGCTTGAGGCTTGCGAAAAAAAAAATCTGCAAAAAAACACGAAAACTCCAGTCAAATATGTGGGTTATGGACAAGCGTTAAAACGAGTTGAAGCTGACAAACGGTAGTGCGAGCCACGGATCACGTTAAATAATTATTTTAAAGCTAAATAGGTTCATAATTTCACGCTTTAGCGCCCAGTGAGGAATATTCCTGGCCTGGAGGCATGAACACACAGAGCCCTGTAATTGATCAGACATTCACAGTTAACGTTGACCATGCGCAGAGCAAGAAGAATGGAACGGACAAACCTCACGCAATGATGTTGTGAAGCAAGCATTCCCACAATATTGGAATTCCCAAAGTGGATGCTGATATTTGCATCAAATCATCCCAAATTTTAAAGTGTCGCAGCCGGCTGATAATAGGGCTAGGAGCTGCTCTCAATCAACTCATTTAGTTCCGATATCTCAGAGAGAGAGAGAGAAAGGCATATCTACGGCAATGCATATTCTTCATTTTGAAGATCTCAAACAGGAGATAGCGATTTTTCAATTATGCCCTACATGACATATTATTCATAAATGCACGTCAATGTCAAAAGGATGAAAATGTACTCGCGTGGCTAATATGGAAATACTCGGAAGAGGACGATATTTACCCGGTAAGAGTGAAATGCCCACAGCATGTGACTCCAGGCCCCTGTTCTCAAAGGGCAAGAGGGCGTGTACTTCAGCATGAAAAAAAACACAATTAGTTTGAATTAAACTACCCACCCCCCCATTAACCCCCCTCCCCCCGCCCACCTCGATCAACACAGCCGCTTGACACGCTCCCTTGCAGATACAACTTCAATTGTGAAAAAATTAACCCGTAAAAATAAAGTTTTTCACTATAAATCCTTTATATACGTGGCGGCTAGAGTCCTCTCGTCCTCTGGCTTGAGATGGCTGCCACCTATGGGTCAGATGATTGCCTGCTACCATTAAGCAATTGGTAATTAAATCTATTTTTTTTTGCCCAAAAAATGTACAATTTTGGAAAAAAAATGTCACGAAAATAAATTGTCACGCACAACGAGTCTGTGTGTAAAATGTCAGCTCGATTGGATCACGGGAAGTGGGTTAAAAAACGACCGAGAGATTTGCACGGTCGTAAGCGCGCAAGCAAGCAAGTGAACTTAATATAAAGGATTTAAAAATGTTCGGGTCTCGGGGTTGGAGTGAGTTGCGGTTGAAGCGGGAGCGCCACGGTTCTTGCAACCCGCCGCGGACGATGGCGGTTAATTAGTTTTGTTTAACAGAACCCAGGTGGAAGATTGGAGGGGTGGCAAATCTCACCCCGCGTCAAGGCCTTGGAGGGTGGGTGGGACGGTTGGTGGGTAGGAGGGAGGGAGGGAGGCTGGGTGGATTGGTGGGAGGGAGGCTGGGTGGGTGGGTTGGTGGGTGGGTGGGTGGGAGGGTTGGTGGGTGTTAGGTAGGGGAGGCTGGGTGAGTGGGATGGTGGGTGGGAGGGTTGGTGGGTAGGAGGTAGGGAGGGAGGGTGGGATAGTGGGAGGGTGGGAGGGTGGGAGGGAGGGAGGCTGGGTGGGTGGGTGGGAGGGATGGTGGGTGTTAGGTAGGGGAGGCTGGGTGGGTGGGTTCCCCATGTAATTGCCCGCGAAAGATGAGAATCGGTGGGGTTGGGGCGCCCGAAATCTCTCCGCGTTGTCCATTATTCATAGCGCGCGTCTCATTGTCTTAAGGAGGGCAGCCCTCGTTATAGTGTTACACCGCACGATTGTAAACATTTAATGAGACCCTAATCGCTCTGTGAGCCGTGTGTACGTATATATATTTATTGCGGGCATTTCCGTGAAAATTCGAGAGGATGGCACGATTCTGTTCATGGGTTTGCACGCTGGACATGCGATCCAGAGGTCAATGGCTCAGTTCGGTCCGAGTCAAACAAAATCATCTGGGTCTGACCGTCCCGTTATCTGCCAGCGAAGGCTTTGGCAATTGACGTGGCCTAAAAGTGCACTTAGACTGGCACAAGCGCCGTAGTGACACCCACCACAACTTTGGTGGTGAATAGCGTTTATTATAATTACTGTTGTTGTTGCCACCGCACATTATACAACAGCACCGATTAACTAAAAATGAATTTCACGTTATACTCACGGGTATACTTTGAAATGCGGCCTGCACCCCACGTTTTAGCGAACGAATGTAACACTCCATCACCGTGCACGCGGTAACTTACTTCATTACGCCGTGTAATGCAGATGTAGCACTTGTGGGCAGTCCAGTAGCCACACATTTATTTCATGTGTTTGTCTAACGTTCCCAAATGGCGCCGGGGCAGCTAAAATTCATGATTTTAAAATGCTCCGTGACTTGACCGAGTGACCAAATCTCAGCTCTCTAGCCCCTCCAGATCATCATCGGAATTGGCATCAGTCGCTCAGTTCACGATCAACGTAGGTACACGGTCAGCATACGGTGGTACGCGAGACACGCGCGCGCACTTTTACCGTGGGGACTCAGGGGGTTTGTACATCGAGCTATGGACGGACCTCGTGACCCGAGTGCAATACCCAGCCGGGACTAACATTTGTCGCGCGCGAGAGCTGAACGAGTCGTGCATTGGCCAGCGTGGTGAAGAAAGGTCAACCAAAACCCCCAATTTGTACGCATGTACGTAGAACCTCTTTCGCACTGTACGCAGCCAATCATGCTGATCAGAGGTGCGGGTAAATGAACAATGAACTAAACACACACAAAGCAGTTAGAATGAAATGAGTTTTCACTCTAGATGTTTTAAAAGTGCATAGCTGCAGTGGCTTCCTAATATCGTAGGGAAGAGCGTTCCAGACGGCCGCAGAAGCGAGTCCCCACAACAAAACCAACCGTACGGGGGGGAAGCAGATGTGGATATTTTCCTCCACAAATGGAAGCGGTGGAGACCATAAGGCCCATCACCGATGACCAACACAACACGCGGACTCTGGTACTCCACTCGCAGCTTACACTCATGGTGCCGTGGAACGGGTTGCAGAGTTTAAATGCAAATGTAGCCCTGCTGGTTTTTAACAAAAAACGTAAAAAAAAAAACTCAATATGAAAGAAGAATTGACAAGACGCTGTCACGGTGTGATGGTTAGCACACTCAACCTGCAATTACATGCATAGTCTGCTGGTTCATTCTGCTGGCTTGGCAATTGAAATAGCTAGGACACATTTCTTCAATCGGAGTCAGAGCCGAAGGGTTCTGGCCAACTCGATAAGAAAGGCTCCCTTGCAGAATAACACCAAAACTTTCTTGTCACGTTTCATGAACAAAAGACTGAACCAACTTAAAGTTTGGTGGTGGTGCTGGTGGTGGTGGTGGGGGGGAGAAGGTTGAATTGAACATACTACATGCCTCTCATTTGTTATTTCTGGCTTTCAAGCAATCACTTTCGGCGCACACACACATTTTACATTATAACCCAATTATCTGGAGATGACCGGATGAAAAACTAAATTTCTACGGGGCATTATTTTACCGAACAAAAGCTTGCTCAACTCTTTTCAATGCAATTGAACATCACCGTGTCGAAACGCCGGTTTAAGTATGCCACATTTGAATTGTAATGGGAGAGAGGTCAACTTTTGGTACACAACTTTTTCCACTACCGTTAGCTGTTGACACTCAGAGATGACCCGATCAAAATATATTTTCCAAAGTTTAGTAAAGAGGGAAAAAAAACCCTAAAGTTATTACTGCTTACAATAAATCTTAAGTTTATGTTCTTACTTGCTCTTAATGCGGTCTTAACGGGGACTGCCATTCTACAGTGATGTTGTTTAAGTCTGTCTAAATTCATTGATTTATTCTCATAAGAGTGATCATACTGGCATTGTGAATGGGTTGAAAGGAGGGTTCACTTTTAGGATTAGCCGAACCGGTTTGTTAGCACCATTACATTGTAGCTCTGTGAAAAAAAAAAAACAAGATTTAATTTTCCCATCTTTGTGGAGATATACTATTCCTTGCATGTGCAGAAGTGAATGTTTACACCCACATACACACAAAGACAAAGATCCCCCGTGTAGCCTTAACAAACTGTAGGGGCAAGTGCTGTTAGCGAGCACCTATAAAGGCCGGCACGGCACACGAGGGGGTGGGTGGCCAACACCACGCCCGGCCGCCTTTGTCTCCCCAGTGACGATGTTTACACACCACGCCAGGTACTCATTCGAGGCTGATTCAACCTAGGGGAGGCCCAGGATCGGTTCAGAGAATCGTCACTGGTGTTGGCCGTGAGCGGAAATCGAACCCGGTCGCCAGGTTCGTAGCGCAGCGCGCTAACCGCTACACCACCGCTCCCCATAACACACACACAGACACATATGTTCACAGTACACGCAAATGTACCACTTGAAGCATTCAATTTTTTGTTTGGCTCGCAGTCGGTTTCAAAGGTCATGATCATAATGATGCAGTGTGTATATTTACGTGTGTGCATGTGTATAAGGGTTAGTCCTATCGACCAACCCTATGTCTGTGTGTGTGGGGGGTGTGGGGGAGGGGCAATTGCCTGCCAAATGTCTTAACGACTTCACAGGCGGGCCGAGTTTTAAAGTAGCAGAGCCACTGGCAACCGAGTTGGCAGGCGACGCCACGACACGAATCTGATTGGAAGGCATCGGAGCATTCAAACCGGATCGGTGCAAAGCGAAGAGGTGGGGAGGTTAAGATAATTAATAGGGGACGGTTGATGCCCGCTGGAAAAGGAGAAAGGGGATTGTAAGGTAGATGAGAATTTGCTAGAAATGGGGTGGAGGGCGGGGATATGTAATGGGCCCGAGAGAGAGAGAGAGCTCGTGGTGCATTCTGCAGTGAAGGCTCTACGTGTGGACCCTCCGTGCTTGCACATTATCTGCGAATAAACCATAACGTTGAGCTATACATACCTCGTCCGAAGCAATTTTCATATACATATATACACATATATAATATTCAAAGGTTAAGGTTCAACCACGCAAGCACTTGCTCATGCCACTGCTGGTGGATGGGTCTCCAATGGAGGAAGCTCGAGAGAGAGAAAGCCCATCTCGAGGAAACTTGGCCTACTCTTCCACGCTGGCCCAGATGACTTTGGAAGAGGCGGGAGAGTGCCCACACTTCACCCCACCACCACACACGACCCGCCGATAGAAACTGATTGTGATGCACCCATTTATACTGCTGGGTGGACAGAAACGTTGGGGGGGGAAGGGAATTTAATAAACACCATTCTACTTTTGCACAGGGGGATTGAACTTGCGCTCTCTGGATTGGATGTCCATTGCCCCAACACTCAATCCACCAGAGCGGTATCCCGCATGACACTTTCCTAAAATTAACAATGTTTTACTGGTAGGAACCTCCTGGTTACACAAGCCCACAGGGGATTATTGTGTCCGTCCGTCCGTCGTGCATCCAAAAATGGGAAGGGTGGGGCTGGGTGGAGAGGGGAGGGTGGGGAGGGGCTGGGTGGAGCTGGGTGGGGAGGGGCTGGTCACCCCGTGGTGCCCTTATAAAACTCAACGTTTAACCTACTCACGCCGGCTTGTGCCCGCCCTCACAGTCGGCCATATTTGCGGAATGCACCACGCCGCCGTTGACCCTGGCCATTGACCAAGCAACCCAACGTTCCTACCAGCTCCCTCCGCAGGAGGAATGTGTTTATTAGACCAGATAAGGCCCACTGAGCGATGAAGCTCTTGTTCAGAAGCGACCCGGTCATCACAAATGATAGCTCAACACGGAGCGGCTTAATGATCACGTGGACATGTATAGCAGGCAAATAACTCTAAACGCGTGATGTCGATTCTAAATGTGGAGGAGAAAAGCGAAGGACACGGAGAAAAAACCCACGCGATCACGGGGAGAGAGACAAGCAAACTCCAAATATACAGCAGGTGTCGAGGTCGGGATCGAACCCACGACCTTCTGTATACTAGGCGAGGGAGATAACATCTCACCACCGTGGCACCTCTACATGCAGACTATGAAAGTAGATTCGTTGTTGTTATTAAAGATGACCATATTGTGTCTTCGCATTCATGAGTCTTCTCTGTGTAGTCTGGGTTTCTCCCACTTGCAAATAGAATTTTAAACTCCTTCCCCTTGCACCCCCGATTAGCACGGTTGGCTACGTACGGTGCGAAAGAAGTTCAACACGCATACACAAACTCATCGAGGCCCAGCTGAATACATTCCATAACGAAAAAACCCCAACTGTATTCACGTGTGCAGTCTGTTTTACGTAGAAACCCACACAAACGCGGAGATCCGTAAAGTCACATGGAGACTTACAGATGTACGCAGGCATCCATACTCGCAGAGAAACCAGTGGACTCACATAGCGACGCACAGATTGACGTAGAACCGATAGACTCAAATAGACCCGCAAAGTCGCGTAGAGATAAACGCAGATCCACGCACTCATCTCGATTCATATACCCACAGATTCACGTACAGATCCAGACTCGTAGAGGCTCACATATGCACGTACATATCCATAGAGATCCACGGACTCGGCTCGACTCATATAGACTTTGGATGGATCAAACAGGTTCACAGAGACCCTTTAAGCACGTGCACTACCCCGGTTCAGAAACTCACACCGCCCATAGCGTCCATGCATGTAATTGCTATTTAGTGAATACACCAGCATAACATGTGCTTACTCAAGATTAATAAGTGCCATGTAAATATTACCCCGATTAATCATTGAGAGTCGGAGCGTCTCCCCCCTCTCCCCACCCCCGCCCTGGTCGGTTGTGAAACGGATCGGACCCGTTGATTAATAGTGCTAACCCGCCCACCGCAACGATGCATCTGTGATCGCTTCATCTTGCGCGACTGCAATGGAATTTCTCGCTGTTGGAGGTGGGCAACAAAAAAAAACCCGAGTCCATTCCTCCTGCTGTTACGTCTCGCGTTCGAATTCGCTTTGCAATAGAACCTGTTAACCCTCCTGCTTTAACCACTCGGCCCCACGTGTGCGCGCCTGCAGTGAACGCAACATCAATCCACTTGGCGGCACCGCTGTGCGGAAGAGGCCTCCACTCGAGGGACCTCCAGGAGGGTTCGTCCCGTCTGGAGGACGCAACGAACAAGCCTCGTCGTGGAAACGAAACGAGGTGGGAGATAATCCACCACACTCTACCACAGCGCTCGCGGCCTGCCCATCCGCTTACTCAGAGCCGACACTTCGCGCGTGGCGAGGATTTTTTTTGGGGGGTAAGATCGCGTACATTGATGAATGTGTCGTTAAAACCCTCCACCACCCGACACCGCCAACTAGTAAGGGTTGTCACGTCAACAGAACGTGGCCAATTCATCACTAGCACAGCAACACCGATGTGTTGGAGAGCCAAGCCACAACATTTACAATCCTAGTACGACGTTTCGCCAGTAATTACAACTGGCTTCATCAGGCAACAGCCAGATTTTTCGGAGAAGTCCGCCCGTTTCGTTCCTTATCTAGAGGCGTAGATGTGGTGATCGCGCCGTTGCGGTGCGACTCCGGCAATTTAGACTTTGCAGGCGCGTCCGTTGGCTTAACATCCAAATGCTGAAAAATGACCTGCAAAACTACTCAGACGGGATGTTACACATCCCTGCCAAGTTGAGGACGTGGCAGGAACCGCTTGAACAAGAGTCATTCGAGTCAGTACGACTTTCTAGGGTAAACAAACGTAAAAAAAAATAGATTTAAATTATGTCATGGTAACAAGATGAAAAACAGCAGTAACTACATTTCGAAATTTTTTGTTTTTGACTTCCAATCATAGGCCTCCGGCGAGCATCATTAATAACGGAAATAACACTTCAATTCCCACAATTGAATAGCAGAACCACAAACACACAAAACTTGTAAAATATCAATACATAAAATAACAATGTTGTTTCAAGATCTGTGAATCCGTGTGGCAATTCATCAGACAGGATGTTTAAAACGTGTTTGCGACAGAAGTTATTAAACTAATGCAAAGGCAGATGGCTCTCTCGTATAAAGCAATGTCTCATTTCGCTCCGTCATATAAATGTTAGCGTTTATATAATCTGCGGCAATGTTTCACTTTCACGGGGAAAGCATTCAACCGTTATCTTTTTGTAACAACTCAACGAATACATCAAGGCCACTTTTAACTGCGTAGACTTCACACATATTACATTTTTTGAGATGTTCTAGAAGATCTCAAAACAACCGATATTAGCAATAAATATGGTCACGTCTAATGCTTCTCCAGCGGAGCCTATTCCACCGGCAGTGCCATGAGCAAGAAATTGCAGGCCTGCGCCTTCACACTTATTTTTTACGCAGCTATAATGAACACAACGCGAGAGAAGGCCCCCCAAAAAATATAATTTTAAGCCCCTCTCCCAAAAAATAATGGATGGCCCAGTGGTTGATTGGTTTCAGTTAAACGATTCACACCATGGGTAAAGCCAACAGAAAGTGTGCAAGGCCCACGCTGCCGTACCGGTTACATGCGAAACTCACACGTGCACGTGCGTAGGTTCATGCACACCCACGCGGATTGTTTACAAAACACTCCAAAATATTCGTAAAAAAAACGGGTGAATTGAATGAGTGGCTTTATCGGTGATGCCACGGTGCAGTGGTTGGCAGCGCGCACGACTTGCAATCCCGGGTTATCGAATCGGTCTCCCGGCGTGGAAGAGTAGGCCTAAATAACCTCTAGGAGGGAGGTGGGGTGCCTCTTCCACCTTTTTTTTTATATATAAACAGCAGCTGTAATGAACACAACGAGCGGACAAAGCAGTCGCCGCGAAATTAACACGAGAGAAAAAAAACACGGCAATGGGTTAAAGTTGATACAATAAACAACAACATCAGCAGAAAGCGCACTCCGCGATGCTTCCGTACAAGATAGATGGCTGCATCGTGCGTTAGGGAACCATGAGAGGCAATCTCAGTGGTAATGAATGCTGCGACTCTTTGCGAGCCAAGCGCGGTGGTTAACGCGCGCGTAGCAAAACGCGCGCGTCCTGCACGTTAAACAAAACAACTGCACACATCACGTGTCTCCCACGCCCACTGCCAGCACCCACACTGCCACCTCCCCCCACTACCAGCTACCCCCACTCTTACCTCCCCCCACGGCCACCCCCTACTACCTCCCCCCACACTACCACTCCCCACCACCACCCCCCACTACCACCTCTCCCATTACCACCCCCTACTACCACATTCCCCCACTACCAACCCCCCCACTACCATTCCCCACTACCCC
>CM025673.2:7237505-7240005 GCA_014621495.2 Entosphenus tridentatus
TTTTTTTCTGGAACATTCAAATTTTCAAAAGCTGTCAGCATTTTGAAGTTCGCACTGCTTACAACTCGTTATACTCGCCGATCTCATTTTGTTGTTGTTGTGAGTTTCGGCGACGTGTCAAAAATGCGCTGCGAGGAATGTGGAGGAAGCACGCTACACTTCTCTCTCGTCAAATGCGCTGATGACACGTTTTATATTATTATTATTTTGATTACTTTTAAAAACTCCACGATCACGCGCCCGTGCCGATCGTCAAAGCGTGTCAGAGCGGTTCACTTCATTCAACCGAAGTTGTGCGGGAGGATTTTTATTCATTAAAATAAATTTTCATTAAAAAATTTGGAGAAATCCGATGAGCTATAAAGCTCTTTGTCACAATTTTTTTTATTTTTTTTAAAATATATCTAGCAAACGGCCGTATCATTTTGTGCGCCTTTTGCTTTCAAATTATTTATCAAGTACCACAGGGTTGTTGAATTACGTACGTGTTTTTTTTTGTATTCACAACTACACGTATATTCATGTCCACTCATAGTTTTGCACTTAATGTGCAACGTTCGGATCATTGGGTGAAGAGATAAAGGCGCAGCCCTGCGATTGCTTTGCTCACGCCACTGATGGCAAGCAGGGCCTCCACCAGAAATATATTTTAAGGCAGCACAACGAACGGAGTATTGGGCCTACTCTTCCACGCGTTACCTCTGTCGGCCTATTAACTGCGCTGAAAAAAAAAATGTGTGCAGTGTTTGCCGCTGAAAAATATCGATACGTAATATTTGTAAAAAAAAAAGTCGAAGTAGTTTCCCACTCAAACAAGTGTGTGAGCGGTGTTTATCTACTTTTTAACAGCCCTGACCGATGGAGGGAATTCCACATTCCTATGTCAGGGTGCAAGTTCATTCACATAAATCAACCATCGTTCTGCTTCCCTGCGCTGAATGTATTAACCCTGGGAAGACCTAGGGGCTAAATCAAACCTCGGCCCGGATTTGAACTCTCAAACTTCTGATCTTCTGATTTGCACCAGACGCGCGCGCCCACATCGCCTTCACTGTCAGTGACCAAGGAGGGTCACCAGCTTCCAAACACGTTGGGCTACGTACGGTGCAAAGGAAGTTCAACATTCTGCACGTGCGCAGTGCATTGCGCCCACCGCTCAACCCCGTTTCATTGTGACATGCAGATCCATCAACGGCATGACCTGGACACCGAGAACACAGCCTGCTGTCATTTACACGTGGCAAAGGACAGTTAACTGCATAGGCACAAGAACACATTTTCACAAATTATGCACCCGTAGAGTGTCGTAAATCACTCTGCCCCGATGCGGAACGTGTTATGTCATCGCAGTCAGGAACAGACGATTGCACGGGCAAGGTACATTTCATTAGCGAATGCTAATCCATCACATTGCCAGCGCCGGTACTTGGCAAATGTTACGCATTTGGTTTGCATAAGAGCCCACCTACTAAGTGTGTGTATGTGCACGTTTTTATTCTCTCCCAACCATGCCTTTATTGATCCACCCCCCCCGCCCCACTCTGCATGCATCAAACGATGTTGCCTAGCCCTCTGGGGCCCTCATAGTGATCATCAGCCATGGTCAATCCACTGCTGGATGATGAAGACCTCCCCAAAGCTGCCACCGCCTCTCTTGATCGCGCCATGTAAATAATCGACTGATGCGATCGCGCAAAATGCAATTTGCTCGCTCTATTTTTTTCGTCCTCTTCCCCCCGTAGTGCGATTAGACCGATTAATTGTCCGTTTACGTTCATTGAGCTCTTGAATGGTGCACCCATATCCTGGATTTATTTTTCAGAATCTGGCGGGGGTGGGGGGGATGAGCTAATTAGGGCCCTGGGCTTTGGCTCAGATTGCCTGTGCCGAGAGGTCACCACCTTGGGCATCTATCTCCCCGGGCAGCGATTCTGGCCTCCAGCGACGTCAATGGTCATGCAAATGTAGCCGCTCTGTGGTATTCCCAGCGACGACCGGGACGGGTGGGCGTGAAACTGCAACAGGGTGGGGGGAGGGAGGGAGGGAGGGGGCGCTTTGACAGCATTGGCTGTGGCTGACGTGCAGGTGAGGCGTATGTGTTTCTGGGGAAGCGTTCGAGATAGCCGAGGAGCTCATAACTCATCCATTCATCACATGTCCACGTTGAAAGCACCCTCCGCCGTCATCCAGCCTGACAACTAGTGACGTTTTCCCAAATTAAACTTACTTCTTTAAAAAAAAAACCCCTCGGATGCTCTCTTCCTCTCGGAGATAACGAGTTTCAATTTGTCCGGGGATGTACGGAGCGCGAGCGCGTGAGTCACGTACATAAGTGCGTACGCGTGCATGTGTGTGTGTGTGTCTGTGTGTGCGTGTATTGGGAGTGGTAGTGTAGCGGTCATCGCTCCGCGCTACGAACCCGGCCGTCCCGAGTTCGATTCCCGCTCACGGCCAACACCAGTGACGATGAGCTGAACCGGTCCTGTGTCTCCCGTAGGTC
>CM025673.2:7245005-7257458 GCA_014621495.2 Entosphenus tridentatus
CTGAGTTGGAAAATAATTCCATCCACGGACGTAGGTACGTCAGTGGTGTTAAGTTGTGTTAAGTTTTACATGTTCAAAAGGTAATATGAAAAAAAAATCACCATCCAGTGTACTCAGCATAGCCTGGGCACGTAAACTGCATCAGCAAACCCGCTCGCTTTTCTGCCTTCTAAAAGCAATTCATAAGCGGGGAGTCAAAGTTCAAAGTTAATTTATTAGGTATAGCCCTGTGAGACATTCGGCTCTTGAATCGGGTGCAACCGCAACAAACAAAAAACAAAAACATGAACAAGAAAACATCTTAAAGTGACTATGTGCAAACAGAAAATCCAAGAAAAGACAGCAAAATATTGCAGAAAAAATTACCGTACACCAACCCTGTGCAAATATCCCAGTGGGATGCAAGTCAAACAACAACAACAACCACAAGACAACTTAGATTAAGGCCATCAGTCTAACTCTGTACTACAAAAAAACAAACATGGCCAAACCAAAAAACTTTCCGAAAATCACCAAAATAAAGCCATAAAAGCAATGAAACAGTGGTCATAGGAACTGTGACCGAATTTTCACAATAAATGACGAGTCACACGCACGCTCACGCTACTGACGTTAGCCGTGGCCGGGAATCGAACCCGGGTGAACAGTTTCATCGGCGCGACGCGCGCGAACCGCTTCACAGCCACTACACCTCGGCTCTAAAACCTTACATTAAAATAAACCCCGTCTAAAACAACAACAACAGCAACACGTAAAATGCAACCGACGTACCAAAAAATCACCGAGATATGTGTGGTATTGGTCACGATGTCCCTGGGTTGTGGGATGTCACAATATGAATATTTGTACTGGAATAATCCGATGAGCTCTAAAGCTCTTTATTCACAGATGTGGGGTGGTGGTGGGGAACGGCATGGCTGTGTTTGTTGTAGCGAGCGGGGCAATTAGCCGGATTAGATAATTGCCGGTGGCGCGGGGGGATTTTGGGGGTGAAGGGGGTGTGTGGGTCACTCTCCATCGGGACGTGTCGGGGAGCCGTGAATCAACGCCCGTGGCAGCGCCGCACGGGTCGGGCAAAGCCAAGAAGTCGGGCGAGCGAGTATCGTACCAAACAAAGACAAAGACACCCCCCCCACCCCGTATAGCCTGAACAGGCTGTTGGGTCAAGTGCTGTTTGCGAGCACCTATGAAGCCAGGTACGGCACGCGAGGGGGTGGGTGGCCAACACCAAGGTCCGACCGCCTTTGTCTCCCCAGTGGCGATGCTTACATAACCACAGCAGGGTACTCATTTGTGGCGGAGTCTACCTAGGGGAGCCCCAAGACCGGTTCAGCAGATCATCGTCACAGGTGTTGGCAGCCGTTGGCCGGAATGGAACTTCGGGTCGCCGGGTTCGTCGTGAAGTGCGCTAACCACTGCGTCACCGCTCCCCGATAATAATGTATGTACATACAGTAACATAAGTAGAACAATCAATCATACCGTGTAAAAGTGGCATACACCACAACACACACACAAGTGTGCACATGCTCAATGCGAGCGCACACATCGGTGTAGAGGATGCTGCAGTGAGTATAAAGGGTCTCCCGGTGTGGGAGTTGAAACAATGGGGCCCAGTTTCTGAAACCGACCCCTCTCCCCCTGCTTCTGTCTCTCTTGCAGCGGTATAAATGGGTTGCACCATGGTAGGGTAAAGTGTGGGTACTCCCACCTCCTCCAAGACATGTGGCGGGCATAACACGGCTCTGCAGAGCTCCCTCGACTGGAGGACCTTCTACCAACAGTGACGCGAGCAGGCAATTGCAGGGCTGCACTTTTACCTTTTAAAAAAGAAAATAAGCGCGCATATAATAATAATACAGCACGCACGGAAGCCTTTAAAATGGTTCCGGGATATTATGTTCTGCCAAAAAACGGTTTGATTACATATTTTAGCTCCGATCATTCTCGGCACATTGCTGTCGCGATTTCACGACAGCTTTGGGATTGTTTGCGGTTGGAGAACATTCCGTTGATTCTAACGCAGTGAGTGAAAGTAACTCGGTTGAGGCTGAGTCGACCTAGGGGAGGCCCAGGATCGGTTCAGATAATCGTCATTGGTGGTGTGAAAGTAACACACACACGCGCACACAACCACGCGCGCTCGCAACAGACACATTCCATATGATGTAGTCTTTCAGACGGTAGCCGTAAGTGCTATTAGCGAGCTCCCATTGAACCCAACACGGCACACGAGGGGTGCTGTGGCCACCATCGATCCTGATGCTAATGTTCATGCACGACTTAAAGGCTGAGTTGATCTACGTGTGGCCCAGGAAGAAAAAAAAAGACGAGATACCGCTTGGCGCTGGGTAGGAATTGAAACTTAGTGGCTGGAATTGTAGGGCACTGCACTTCTCGAACACAATACTACTAATAACCAAATCGGTAGCGTAATAACGACATTATCAGCTCAGGCAGTGCGAAAATCGGTCAGATAGGGCCCCAATATTTTACCTGTCTCGCACGGTTGCACCTAGGTATATCGCGGCTCCTCTTGCTGAATCACACCATCGTTACGCTCACGATCTCTAATATCTAACGCTGTAGGGGCAAACTACAACTCCGTAGTACCTTTTTTCCAAAATAAAAATAACATCTGATTACTTTCAATGCTAAACTGTTGAATAAATATCTCATGGCAGGGTTGCCAAGGGGGCCCCAACTCGTAGCTCGGCCACATTGGGGTGGGAGCCAAGGCACCCCCTGCCCCAAGCTCGTCAAGCGACGGAACCGCGTGCAAAACAATTGCCACAAAGTGGCACCAGCAGAGGCACTTCCGCCAGGCTAGGTGCCCTTTGAGGCCGCGTGCAGTGCTCGTCGCGGGCTCGCTGGCGAAAGGGAGGTCACGAGGCAGACCCTGGTGTGAACGTTTAACTCAGCGGGTTGACTGGCCAGACGGATAACCCTGACCACCCGCCACCCCCCGGCGTGTCATTTCGCGGTGTTTACCCGCCAGACGCTCGGCTCATTATTGGGAGCGTTGCATTTATACCTCCCGTTGTTGCTTGGAGGGTGTCTCCTGCCAGACGCACAGTGGTTTGTTTCGCGAGTCCCGTACAAACATACGCACAGACAAAGGTGCCCCTTAACAGCCTATTTGGGTCCATGGCTATTTAGCGAGCACCTACGAAGGCCGGGACGATAGACGAGGGGGCGTGTCGTGGCCATAATCACGCGCGGTTACCTTCGTCTCATTTATGCTGATGTTTATACACTCGTGCCAGGCACTAATTTAAGGACGTGTCGACACAACGGGGTGGAGGGTTCAAATGTTCGCTAATGATGATGCCCGTGAGCAGGAATCGAACTAAGGTCACTGGGTTCATAGCGTGGTGCGATAATCACGGCACGACGGCTCACTGGGCAAAATCCACACAAGGAAAAAAATTCCCAGTATAGCCTTAACAGACTGTTGGGGCAAGTGCTGTTAGCGAGCACCTATGAAGGCCGGCACGGCACACGAGGCGGTGGCAGGCCAGCACCACGCCCGGCCGCCTTTGTCTCCCCAGTGGCGATGCTTACACACCACACTAGGCATTCATTTGAGGCTGAGTCGTCCTAGGGGAGACCCAGAACCGGTTCAGATAATCGTTACTGTTGTTGGCCGTGAGCAGGGAATCGAACCCCGGTAAGCCAGGTTTGTAGCGCAGCGCGCTAACCGCTGCACCACCGCTCCCCACATCACACCACCCCGCACTCACTCACACACATTAGGGGCGCGACTGCCCGTCCTCTAAAGTCTACACCGTCCACGTCTAATGAGATCTCGGGATCCCGGAAGGACGGGTGATGGGTAAATGGATACAATCCAAGGAACGTGTCCGCTGTGTGCCGTGCGGGTTCTACAGGTGCGCGCGCCACGTGGTCCGCGCGGTTGGGGAGTGCGGGGTTTTGCTTTTTTTTAACCAAGCGAGCAGATGGAGCCCGCTCCGTCTGAGCTCCGTCAAGGCCACGGCGAAAAGGGGAGGGATCTCACCGCGTCAAGCTTTCTGACACCGTGCGGTTAGGGGAAGATGTGGCGCCAAGTGCTGGCGCATACACAAAGACAAAGATCCACCCCCCCCACGTTTAGCCTCGACGAGCTGTTTGGGGCTGAGTAGTTGTTTACGAGTGGCACCAGGGAAGGCTGGCACGTCACGCGAGGAGGGGGGGGGGGTGACCAGCACCACGCGTTGCCACCTTTGTTTTGCCGAGAGGCGATATTGCCCGTGAGCGGGCGGAATCGATCCCGGGTCGCGGGGGTTCAGTAAACGGAGTGCGCTAACCGCTGCGCCACCGCTCGACCACTTGACTCATTCGCTCACCTTGCACAACAGACGCTCTGAGACAAGGGGACACAACAGACGCACGCACCCGTACGGACAAGTGTTTATGGATTCTCCTTGCATTGCAGCTCAGAATGTTGTGCATGCACAAAGGGGCAGATGCACGCCCCCCCTCCCTACTCACACACACACAACATATATATATATTTTTAAATACAGGTAAGGCCCCAGTGAGCTATGTAGCTCTTTTTCAGAAGCGACGTTGCTATCACAAATGATAGCTCAGCGAAGTGACTGAACGTGGAAATTGACAGTCGTCAAATACTCTGAGTACGTGGATTCTAAATATGGAGGGGAAACCCCGAGGATGCGGAGAAAAATCCATGCGACCACGGGAAGAGAGAGAATATGGAAACTCCAAATATACAGCAGGCGTCAAGGGTCGGGATCGAACCCACGCCCTAGTGTATACCAGGCGAGTTAGTTAACATCTCCCAGCCGCCTTTGTCTCCCCAGTGGCGATGTTTACACAAAGCACCAAGTACTCATTTGAGGCTGAGTCGACCTAGGGAAGGCCCAAGACCTGTTCAGATAATCGTCACTGGTGTTGGCCGTGAGCGGGAATCGAACTTGGAGCGCTGCGCGCTAAACGCTCCTCAACCGCTCCAAACAAAGACAAAAACAAAGATCCCCCGTATAGCCTGAACAGACTGTTGGGTCAAGTGCTGTTAACGAGCACCTATGAAGCCCGGTATCGCACACGAGGGGGTGGGTGGCCAACACCACGCCCGGCCGCCTTTGTCTCCCCAGTGGCGATATTTAAACAACAGCAAACAGGTACTCTTTTGCGGCTGCGTCGACCTAGGGGAGACCCAGGACCGGTTCAGATAATCTTCACTGGCGTTTGTGGCCAGTGAAGATTATCAGCGCTCGCTCGCTCACGCACAAACCAAGACACACATCACCCACCGCATTTCATTTCACACCGGCGTTTTGACAAGCCCCTTGCTGACAAGACAACAACAACAACAACAATCCTAGGAGGGGCCCCTTCCACGTGGCTGTTATGATTTCACGGTGTGAATGGGAACACGAAAAAAAAATGGATTCGGCTTCAATTATTCACGACCGGTTTCACGCCGTGGTCTCTACAACATCACCCGCCCCCCCTCCCCGGCCCAATAGCAAACGCCGGACCAGCAGCAACATCGCGGGGATGCATCGCGTTCAGGTTAAACTGTGCCCCGTTTCAATCATCGTGCACAGGTGGAGGAGGAGGACGAGTGGGGGGTGACACAGAGACGGCAACTCACGCTGTGTCATTTCAACGATCGCAACGTGGATCCGAATTACAGATCAGATGTATGGACGCTCGTACAAATATTCACGAGCCTTTTTTGACGGGGGGGGGGGGGGTTAATCATCCACTGCTGGATGAGTCCCCCCCCACCCACCTCCCACCCCCCACGTGCGTGTAGCTTGTGGATTATTTTAATTATCATTATTATTATTTTGTTTCTTATACTCACGGACTCATTCTCAGGAGAGTCCTGCCCCCAGCTTTCACAGCGGATAGGCGATCGCTGCTTCTGCTGCGATCCCGATTTGAGTAATCTGCGGCGAGTTACAGAGGGCCTCATCCAGCAGTGGATTTCCACTAATGTGCGTCGTTGTACGTGAACCGTTTGTTTTATTATTTGTACCGCTCCTAAGCACACAGCTGCTATGAAATGAAACAATCAGAAACGCACCGCTGCCTCTTACACACACCAGTGCTTCTCATTCTTCGGGGCTAAAGCAACCCAAAGCTCAACCGCAAATTAATTGAAATGCATCAGAAAGTGTGAGCAACACGCCCCCAAGCCAGATGCCACCGTGCGCTTTGCACGGCGCGGGAACATCGGTCCTTTTGTTTCCCCCTGCTTCTCCTGCTTCTTCACCTGCTTCCCCTGCTTCATCACCTGCTGCTGATGCTTCTTACTCTGCTTCTCCTGCTGCTGCTGCTTCTGCTGCTGCTTCTGCTGCTACTGCTTCTGCTGATGCTGCTTCTCCTGCTGCTGCTGCTTCTGATGATTCTCCAGCTGCTGCTTCTGCTGCTGCTTCTGCTGCTGCTTCTGCTGCTGCTGCTTCTGCTGCTGCTTCTTCTGCTGCTGCTTCTGTTGCTGCTGCTTCTGCTGCTGCTGCTTCTGCTGATTCTCCTGCTGCTGCTTCTGCTGCTGCTTCTGCTGCTGCTGCTTCTGCTGCTGATTCTCCTGCTGCTGCTTCTCCTGCTGCTGCTTCTGCTCTTGCTGCTTCTCGTGCTGCCGCTGCCACCGCTGCTCTACAACGAACGTCAGCTTCTTCTCCGGCAGGCGAACTCGCAGCGCGGCACGGGCAAACGCGGAGGGCGCGCGATGCAGGACAAATGGGTTAAAGGTGCAGCCCCCCCCCCCCCTGCAATTTCTCGCTCACGCCACTGCTGGCGGGAAAGGTGTCAGCGAGAGGGCACGCTTCGACAGAACCCCACCCGGGGTTTTCTTCGTAAATCGTGTTCTTACGCATTGGCTGACGTCTTGGAAGAAGTTTGGCGGGGAAGGGAGGGTATATACCCACATTTTACCCCACCGCCACGCGACTAACTGATATGCTTCCCACGTGAACCGCTGGGCGGACAGAGGCAAATGGATATACAGTAAAAGCTTGGATTGCGAGCACAATTCGTTCCGGAAACGTGTTTGTAATCCAAAGCACTCGTATATCAAAGCACTCGTAAATCAGTTGTCATCACGTGACGCTCGGCAGACAAAGCATATACACGTACTACTCGTATTGCAAGACCTCGCTCGTTTATCAAATTAATATTAATTTAACAGTTTTACTCGTCTTGCAAAACACTCGCAGACCAAGTAACTCGCAATCCAAGGTTTTACTGTAAAAGTAAAAAGAAAGTCAAGTTGTTTAGACAACTCGATGGAATCGAACCGGCGACCTCTGGATTAACAAGTCCGCGTGTGCGGCCGATGCTGACCGTCGCACCGCCACCGTGGCAGGATGCCCCCCTACACATGAATATGCACGCACATCACGCGAAGTTGCTTCATTATAATTGAGTCGCTGATGTATTAATACGTTCCATTTAAATCAATACGCGATGCTTCTGCGGCATGTTTAGCAGATGGCACTGAGCAGGTGCGCATGCCATGCTTAACGGAATGATTTATCGCTTTTCTTTCCTGATGACTACCGTTTGTGTTGCGATCATAACATCGTAGTTTTTTTGTTATTTTCTTTGAACCCATCTCCGTGACTTTCGCGAAAGACCCAAATAATATGATTTATAGTTGTTGTGTTTTCATAATATTTCGCCTTCGTGTTGCCTATTTATTTTATTTCATTTAAAATTCCACATCGGGCACAGTTACTTTATGCTCATTGTTCAGTTCCTCTTAAGGGGGACACAGATTGTGCTGCCCATGTGGTCAGGAAAATGTTGAATTACCCGTTAAGCTTTGCTGACAAAATGAGGTTCAAGCAGTTAACTTATATATAAAAAAACACAGCACATCAACCAAACGTAACTACAGACGTCGTGTTGTTGTTAAGCAAGCCAAGCACGACGAGGTGTCCACGTTATCTCAGAGGTCAGAGTTCAGAGCTCATACGACTGGGATCGCGGGTTCAAATCCGATTGGCAGCCCCACGTGACTAAACCGGATTCTGACAAGCGCGGAGAGTTAATGGTCTCAGCCCTGATCGCCAGTGACTGCACAACAACAACAACAAACAACTCCATCACATTTAAATTAATTCTACGCTTAATTTTCGCCAAAAGTCCAGCTTTGTGAATTAAATATCAGTTTGGCTGCCACGAGACAAATATGACGAGTGGGTATCAAAGTGCCGCCCTCTTACCGCGTGGATCAGAGGTGACATTGATGACTCGGTGACGAACCGTATAAGTAAGCCGGCCAAACCTACTTGCCATGCTGCCTCCGCTACGCAGGCACCGTGGTGCTTCCTCTGCTGAGCATCGCCTCACACGTGCAGATAAGCTCCGTGTGATCCACGAAGCCTGTCTCTGCAGTGGTATACGTTGCAGAACGCGCCACCACTTACGGACACAGCTGGACAGATAAACGCAGATGAGGCCCAGTGGTAAAATGTGTTTTGTGCCGGTTACGACCCACTAAGATTGGAGTCGCAATTGTTTTTGTTTCAACAAAAAATGTTTGTCCTCTATTAAAGTGTAAGTGACCAATGTCAAAATATGGAGTGTTCGGAATTTCAGGAGCGTTGTGGTATTCGGATCACTTGGACACTGACTAAGAACGTGAAACGAGAGCTGAAACACGTACCAAGAAGCACCGAGATGGCATGCTGGTAATTTCAGGGAGAGACGCGTCGGGGAGAACATGGATCGGATATCACCAGACACGTCGTCGTCACTCAAGAGGGATGACAGCTGATGGACGGAGCTCGTGATGGGATGGAGAGAGGAGCATGCCAGATGGGAAAACCCCCGTCGACGTGGAGTCACAAGAGAGCGAGGCGGACCGTGGCATCGCGGGGCCCGTGACGGATGGAGCCAGCGTGGGCGAGGCCGTCATCCAGCAGTGGACGGAAGCTGTCCGATGATATGCGGAGGGCATTCCGATTTGTGAATTAACAACCGCGTACGATGTGTTAAGGCGTGCTTTCCGAAAATTATCAAAATTGCGGCGCAAAAAAGATAATTGCGGCGCTTTCAACATTCGGTTCAGTAAATACGCAAAGCCACGCGGAGGCATAAACAATCGTCTTATTAGTATGCGTGTGGCAACGCGACAATTAATCCGAATCATCAAACGCAAAAGACACGCGAGAACAACTGCCGACTTGACACTTGTTTTTTTTAACTCATCCATCCTGACTTGGTTGCGACGTGCCACGTTAGATTCCGCTCCAGAGGAGTCTGAAGGCACCGTGCGTGTGTGTGTTGTGTGTGGTGTGGTGGGTGGTGTGGTGTGTGTGTGGTGTGTGTGGTGCGTGTGGAGCGTGTGTGTGTGTGGTGTGTGTGTGTGTGGTATGTGGTGTGTGTGGTGTGTGTATGGTGGTGTGGTGTGTGTATGGTGTGTGTGTGGTGTGTGTTTGGTATGTGTGTGGTGTGTGTGGAGCGTGTGTGTGTGTGGTGTGTGTGTGGTGTGTCGTGTGGTGTGTGTGGTGTGTGTATGGTGTGTGGTGCTTGTGGTGCGTGTGTGCTATGTGTGGTGTGGTGTGTGTGGTGTGTGTGGTGTGGTCCTTGTGGAGTGTTGCGTGTGGTGTGTGTGTGTGGTGTGTGTGTTGCGTGTGGTGCGGGTGGTGTGTGTGCGGTGTGGTGTGTGTGTGGTGTGTGTGGGGTCTGTATGATGCGTGTGTGTGGTGTGGTAGTGTAGCGGTTAGCGAGCTGCGAACCCGGTGACCCAAGTTCGATTCCTGCTCACGGCCAACACCAGTGACGAATATCTCAACCGGTCCTGGGCCTCCCCAAGCTCGACTCAGGCTCAACAATGTGTGTTAACATCGCCACTTGGGAGACAGAGGTGATCGGGCGTGGTTCTGGTCACCCACCCCTCGTTGTAACGTGCCGGCCTTCATAGGTGCTACTCACTAACAGCATTTGCCCCAAAAGCCTGTTGAGGCTATATGGGGGGGTCTTTGTGATTGTGCGCGTGCGTGCGTGCGTGCGCGTGCGTGCGCGTGCGTGCGCGTGCGTTCGCTAAAGCGAAAAACGGGGCACTCGGTTTGGCGAGGCTCTCTGAAGATGCCCCAGGAGACCGGCGTCGAGAGATGCCTAAACCTGGGCCGCCTTACTTTCAGCACCCGCTGCGAGCGGTTATTCGTTGCTTGGGGGGTTTCCATGGCAACATCCAAGCGGTAATTATCAACATGTTTTCGAGAAGGGGATAGGTAAATACCCAAGGATGTGCCCCGAATCACGCGTGGCTTTTCTCCTGGTAGCTCCGGTTTCATTTCGACGCGTAAACAAATCATGAATTGGCCGATAACACCTTAGCATATAGAGGACCGCAGACCGTGGGCAATTGTTAGTAGCGCCGGCCTCGGGTCACGTGGCTGCTGCCTTCCCCCTCGTCTGTGGTTCCTCCTCCTGGCGCCTCCGACTCGTTCTCTCTCTACGAGAGCGAGCGAAGCAGACATTTGTATTGCTATTGTTAATCACATGTAGGGTCGATACAATACAGACTATTTTGTGGGAAGTCAACAGGGGTTATACGGAGACATATAACAGATCGCACCTTGGCTACGTACGGTGCTAAAGAAATCCAATGTACTTACATACATGGATATAATGTGCCCCTGCCATTGGAATGTGGAATTGTGACCACCAGCGTAGGGCCACGAATGGATATGAATGTCACCCCACGATGGCGAGAGCCGGAGACACAGTTTGGAACGTTTGAGAAAGGCGCTGACGAGTGCAACACGTGCATGCGCACGGAAGACGAGAGGAGCACGTGTTGTTGCGAGCACCTTTACGTTTGACGAACGTCGGCCCAACGTTGGTCCAACGTACCATGCTTGCTGGGTGCAAAGGGTAGCGTGTTGTTGCAACGATGGGCTTGTAAGACCAGCACCACGCCCCAGTCAGCTGCATGTGTCTAACCAGTGCAGAGTCAACACACTGCATCAGGCAGGTGAAGCCTAAGTCTGTTCTCAGTCTCCGCATTTAAATACAAATATAGTTTCTTTGTATTTAGATCCAAATACAAACGTCCATCGCTCTGCTAAACCTCCAGACTAATATAATTCAGCAGCCTGCGTTCAAGCAAGCGAACTCTGGGCCGAATTCAAACCTTTGAGGACTCATCAGCAGTCAGGCATGCCAAACAAATGCTGCCGGGATGGATTGTCAGATGTTATTGGGAATGCCCCCGTTAGCCCGTGTCACGGACATTACCCGTTGAACGGGATATGAACTCTGATTACGGGCCAGTCATAATCTCACCACTTCATGCAAAAGCACTCAGACACTCAAACACAAAACGACTCTTTTCTTAAATTAAATGCAAAAAAACCTCTCGAGATCTGCCACCCCGCTTGCTTATTACCGCATTCCAAACAATCAAGACGCGTCGTTGCCAATTAGACGATTTTTATATGTAAAGTAAACTTTTATTTTTTGACAAACACCTGGCATATTGCTTTGGCATGTGTCGTTGCAAAAAAAATTTGTCTTCGCCGTGATCGGGATTTTAATTGGCAATGCCGTTCAAGCGCCGAGTCATCTGTTCTTACTCTTAGTTCTTTCGGTAAAGTCACGTAGGTAAAAAATGAAATACAAATTAATAAAAATAAAATAAAAATCACGACGTTTCGGACGCAACACGAGTCTCCGTCATCAGGTGGGACCGTCACAGCCAGATTTGCTGCATCAAGTGTTGATGACGGAGACTTGTGTTGCCTCCGAAACGTCGTGATTTTTATTTTATTTTTATTAATTTTACCAAAATAACTAAGAGTATGAATCCTTGGAGTCACGAAAGCTTCAAATCTAGAGTCATCAGTTCTTATACCAAGTCCGTGAGTGTGTGCCTGGAGCGGTGGCACAGCGGTTAGCGCGCTGCACTACAAACCCGGCCACACGAGTTCGATCCCCCCACGCGGCCAACACGAGTAACGATTATCTGAACCGGTGCTGGGTCGACTCAGCCTCAAATGAGTGCCTGTTGCGGTGTGTACAAACATCGCCACTTAGGGAGACAAAGGCGGCCGGGCGTGGTGCTGGCCACCCACCCCTTCGTGTGCCGTGCCGGCCTTCGTAGGAGCTCGCTGACAGCACTTGCCCCAACAAAATGTTAGGTCTATATGGGGGATACTCTGGTGGAACGAGCAGACCATTCCTCTCAGCTACCCCAGTACACCACGCGTACTCTGGTGGAACTAGCAGACTACTCCACTCAGCTACCCCAGTACACCACGTGTACTCTGGTGGAACTAGCAGACTACTCCACTCAACTACCCCAGTACACAACGTGTACTCTGGTGGAACGAGCAGACCACTCCACTCAACTACCCCAGTACACCACGTGTACTCTGGTGGAACGAGCAGACCACTCCACTCAGCTACACCAGTACATCACGTGTACTCTGGTGGAACTAGCAGACCACTCCACTCAGCTACACCAGTACA
>CM025673.2:7266620-7280684 GCA_014621495.2 Entosphenus tridentatus
CAACGTTAAATCCTCCCATAGACTTTAATGTTAAAGTCTCCCATAGATTTCAATGTTAAATCCTCCCATAGACTTCAACGTTAAATCCTCCCATAGACTTCAATGTTAAATCCTCCCATAGACTTCACCGCATCTCATCAACACAGGTGAAAGGGACCCCCCACCAGTGACAGCTGTCCCTGTGCAACACCTGGCCTGCGAGTGGAACATGTGTCTGTCGGTCGCGGAACGACGATCGCTTATGTGTGTGTACAGTCATCCCAATTGAGTAATTTAGGAGTAATTTTCAAATTTGTAAAACATTTGGTCCGTGACGCCAGCACACAGTGGCCTACTCGTTTCGAATGCTGTCAGGGGACCTTTAACATTCACAATGAAGCTGGTGGCGCGTGGTATACATGGTTAATATGTAGTACATTGACATGGTATATTAACCGTATATGGTTAATGCACCCGCAGTAAATTGGCGGTAGGGAGGCGAGGTGGTAACGCTTGTTTGCCACGGAAAGAAGGACCTGAGTTCGATCCACAATTCGGGTGCCATGTTGCATGGAATTCGTATGTTATCAATCCTATGGGTCCTCCCGTTTTATCCAATAGCTTAAAAGCAACAACAAGAAACATTGCAATGTTAACTGGAATTGTCCAAAGCATTCCTCGCCGCCTACATGTTAGTACATAACACTCGACAGGAGCCTCCAAACGATTTAATAACCAGAGAAGAAGGGTCTGCCGGATTCAAACCGCGACGTCCACGAACAAGCGGCTAACGTACCCTGCACGAATCACCACCGTACCTTTAGTAAACATGGGCGAGCCCTTGGAGAGACTCATATAGGAGAGACTAATATACAGGGTGTTTGAAAAAGATGGACCCAATTTCAGAGGTATAGCGATTGCAAATCGAGGACATCTTTTTTAAACACGCTGGTATATAGATTTAATTTACAAAGGAGACTCGGCGTCCTCGTGAGTTTCACGTTGCAAGCGGCGTTCAATGCGCGCAACACCGACGCATTAATACGGCCAGTGGCAATAAACATGAGTTGCTGTTGAATACTTGATGACTGCTTTTTTTTTTCTTCTGTTAAACACATTACACCAATTATACCGTAAATCACGCGTTTGGCTCGTCAGCTAATCGATGGGGGTGATTTGACTATTGTTCCACCTACAGCTTTAAATAACGCTCAAGTTAATTGAATTACCGTGGGGGGTTGGGGGGGGTATTGGGTTGCTGCAACGGTGCACGTTCATATGCCTGGGTTCAACTCCAACTCAAGAGATTCTACTGATTCATTCAACGAAGGCAGTTTTTCAGTGGATGTTATGGGATTTGTTTAGTTATGGGAAAAGGTAAGGTATCGGATTGGGTAAGTTATGGCTTATTGCATGCTTTCCCAAACTCAATTTTTTGCGACCCACCACCACCTCCCTCAGTTTTTCCACATTTACAAATTTACTCATGACCATTCAAGTACAAATTAACTCGGTCCACGCCTCACGCGCCTAATGATCGTTAAACGTGCCGCGCTCAGCAATTAACGCAGTGTGCGTTAATCGAGAGCCGATTCAAATTGAGATTGAAATATGAGGTGTGCGTGGGTGTGCGTGTACGCGAGTTCCATGTGTACGCGTGTACACGTGTGCTATAGCTATCTAGAACTCCCTCTAGAGCTCCATTTCGAGCTATCCAGAGCTTCTGCTCGATCTCCTTCGAGTAGAGGCCCTTCCACCAGCAGTAATACGTTCCGAACACACAGATACCAGACTGTGGAATTTGATATTCGTATTGGCACGGTATGTATAGCGTTTATACGTGTGCCTATGTATGTATGTATGTTTCACAATGAACAATAGGAAAATTATTGATCCAATAACAAGGATGATATTTTTTGACCATTGCCATTTTAACTGGTATTTAAAGTTGGCATTTAAACTGGGACTCCCATAGATTGACTCGAAATGTCGTAACTGGTGTTACGGGTTTGCGATATGGTCAGCACAAAGGGAGAGAAAGGTGGCCGTGGATGCTTGTGGTTCTGGCCACATCACCCCGATGTTGCATCGTGCTAACCTTCACCAAGGTGTTTTCTGGCAGCACTTGCTCCAACGGCCTTTGTAGGCTACGAGGGAGATATTTGCCTTTGGTCACATGGCCCCATCGCGTGTTCTATGCCAGGTGGAGCGCTCATTACTGTGACCGCTCTTTACACCAAACGTAGCAAACGTTAATATTTGTCATGGGAAAAAATACACTTATGTAACAAATTAATTATCACACTTTTTTTTAATATGTGGAGTGTGTGGGAGGAAGGCGATGATACAAGATACAATTGATGAGATACCTCTGACAGGTAATTCTGCGTATCAATTTCCGCTAGAAACTGCATCCAGAGATGATTATTATTACTGTTGCTGTTAATTTTTTTACTCAAAAAGCCTCACCGAGTCTGAGGACTCTCTTTGAGGAGCATCCTGCCAAGTTCACAGTCAGGGGTCGATGTTGCTCTTTACAATCTCTATTGAGTCATTTGCAAGTAATTGTTCATATGCACACCCATGCTCAGTGCATAAATTGTCTCTGGCTTTGTCATCCATGTGGTGGTACCGACTGAGGTTTGTTAGATCACACAGCCGTATGTACCACTGCTGGCGGCTGCCTCACGTACGATTGTTCCATCTCTTCATGACACTCCAGCCTTCGACATGCCAGATTCATTATCTTCGCTATCGTCCTATCCACTGCTGGATCAAGCCTGTCCCAAACCATTGGCCGTAATGTCTTGCAGTGCAATGAATACATATATCTCATGCACGGGAGCTGGTTTCATTGCTCCATCTCTGTAGCGGACGTGCCCATGGGCGTTCTCTCCATTGGCTGCCACTCCCGTTGTTCGTCTCGGCTAATGGCCCACAATCCTCCGAGGGACTTGTCTTGCCCAAGACCTTTCCCTCACGGCTTTACTGGCTTCTATCGTTTTATGATCTCAGACACTCTTTTCTCAGTTTGCTGATTTCATTAGCTACCCCCCCACCCACCACACACTTGCAGCGCTGTCCATTGCAATGCTAAAGTTGGTTCTTAACTTGGGGTGCACGCATCCCCTGGGAGTGCGGGATGCCCTTTCTGCGGGTGCGAGTCATGCCAGATCTTTTTAGAAGGTAAATAATCGAAACACAAATTAATCACGGACATGCAAGTACAACCACTTTGTTTCATCAAACCTATTTTTTTAACGATTGAGAACCAACGGTGTGCAAGACTGGTTAAGAACCATTGCTATAGTGTAACAGGTGCACGTGTGTGTATAATACATCGCTTTTGAGATACACTAGAAACTCTGTTATTTAAGCTGTAGTCACGTGTAGATTGCAGTGATATGGGCTCCACCCCCCCCCCCTTTGTGATGTCATCGGTAGTTGTGACGTCATCGTGACGTAGATCAATGACGTTGATTTGAACGGGGAGGCCGCATAGATGAAATGCGGTGCCAGGAAAGCCACCGGCTTCCGATAAACAGAAAAACATAATTCGATCATCTACTGCAGAGTATTCTCTGTGCTTTTATTCTCTTCTATTCTTGCGTATAACGGCAACACGTTCAGGAGCGAAATGCCAATGTCGAGGTCTGCTAGCCACAAGAGAGCTTTTGGATAGTTTTTCTGTTCCTGCGTTGAAGGAGCGCAGACAACATTGGTTGCATTTATAGTCTCTAGTTTGAGTTGCATGGCCACAATCACACTTGTGTCTTTAATGTTCCATTCATGAAGGACTTTTACGCATCGGCCTGTTGATGCTGTTATGCAGTTGAATGTTCCACTGGTGTCTTCGAGGAGGTGAAATGTCAAAGACCGGGCACGTGCGATCATGTTTGGGTCTCCAATGGAGGCGTTTACTCTGGACCGTCTGCCGCGTTGTTCCACTCTGCTCGCCAGCATTCTTGTGGGTCTGGGTGAGATTCTATGATGATGCCGACCGTGGCATGATCCCAGATTCTGGGAACGTCATTGAGGTTTTGGTTGAAGATGGTTGTAGGCGGCTGTCGTTGGCAAGAAAACGCGCAAACTCATTTTGCAGTTTTGCCGTGACGTCTCTGCGGATATCTGGTGGCAGAATTTTTGCCAGAATGGTGGGGGCGGACGGGGGTGGGGGGCCGGGGGGGCAGGAGCTTGGCGTAGGTGTCAGTGTTCCGGTTAATGATGAGCGTCGAGTTATTCAATTCTCTGCAGTGTTATGTAGTCTCAAATACAGGGTGGGGGGGGGGGAGGTGGGAACGGGACACAATGCAGACTCTACCGACACATCATTCCTGGGTTCTGATAAAACCAGCGGGTGCTGTTTCAGCCCGGCCACACATCCACCGCCGAGATGAAGCGACGATTATTTGTGGTGTCAGCCAGACTGCGACAGCTCCTGCCGAGATTTGCGATTGGCAGGCCGGCTAAAGATGCCCCGGGAGAAACCGAGCACCCCCCCCTCCCCCCAGACACGCGAGTTATATAATTATTTGCAGCGGTGATTTGCATTTAATTATTTTTTGCTTCCCTTAGAGACGAGAGATTTAAATCTGTTTCTTGGAATACATCTACCCGCTGAAGTGTATTTCGGGGGTCTTGCATTTATTAATTTAGTTTTTGTCCACTCTCCCCGTAGTCGGCGTCTTTGGCAATGTGGACCGATAAGCGGGCATGGCAAACCGGCCTGTGGTCACTTTCCCGTGTTGAATCTGCCGAAGACGAAGGCGACATTGATACATTCTTGGAGTGCTTGTCCTTAAAAAATTAAGTCAATTCGAATTTAAAATGTTCTACTGATGGGATCTTCCGTGACAATTTTTCCAGATGTCCTTCTTTTTTGAAAAGAAGCGTTCACCATCTCCGTGTGCCTGCCGACTGCAAACTGGGGATGGGCAGTCTCGCTTCTGTGTTGCGTTCGCGGGTAGGTTTGGAATGATGCCCGACGTTTCGCTCCGCGTGCTGCTGGAAGTATCAGTTCCGCTGAAGAAGCTCCTGGAAAACAAAACAAGATATCTCCTGAAGAAGCTCCCGGCCACGGGGAGCGAAAACGTCGGTCATCGTGCCAAATAACTCGTGGTGCAACCCGAAAACGCGTAAGAGAGCGACACAGAATTGCAACCGAGACAGAAACAACCTCCGTTCTCTTTCCTCACTCTGATGTCAAATGTACCAAGCATCCACGTCGTCTCATCTCTGCTCTTCCACCTACTTTTGTGCTCAAGTCTCGCGTGGCTGAGAGTGCCATTTTCTCCTACATTGAGAAATTGGTTCATTTACTCATATATGTGGGCCGGATCTTACGTCTTCGTGACTGTTCGAGGTCACCGTGTCTCATCGTGGTGGCCCCAGAGCCTCACACGTGAGCAGGGAAACTCTGCCTGAAGTAGTCTGAAATCCTAGAACGCCGTGTTTCACTCGCGGAGCGACCAACAATCCCAATTCCTTCGCAAACGACTGTCGTCATCTCTCGTAAAACAGAGGGAAGGTTGCCGTGTTGTCTAAACGTACGGAGTTATCTCTCCGAGGCATTCCACTCGCGGGCAGCGTCATGTCAAACAGAGAGCACGACACAAAGTGCCTGGCTCACTACCCCACGACTGCCTTTTCTGTTGGAGAATTCAGTTAATCACTGTTCTGAATGCACTGCACTGTAAACAACAACAAAAAACTGTAAAGGCGCAGCCCTGCAATTTCCCGCTAACACCACTGCTTGTGGCAGACGCAACCTCCAGCAAAGGGGGCTCTCGAGAGCCGTTGCGGATCTGCCAAGATAGGCAGATCTCTAAGACCAATTGCCACCGGCTGGGGTGGGCACTTTTAACTGCTCCGCTGGGAGATTAAACTGCCAACCTCTCGATCGCAAGTCCATTGTGCCAACGTAAACTCAACTAAACATTTTATTTTATTTTACCAGGTAATGCCCACTGAGCCATATAATTTTCTTTCAGACGCGACCTGGCCACAAATGACAGCTGAACGAAGTGGCTCATCACGTGGAAATTGATATCAGCCAAATCATCGGAGGGCTTCGATGAAAAACCCACGCGACCACGGGGAGAACATGGAAACTCCAAATATACAGGCCGCAGGCGTGGGTTAGAACCCACGACCTCTTTGTATTCAAGGCGATGCAGTTGACATCTCGCCACCGTGCCACCCTCACCACCACGGTGGTCGTATCGCATTGTATTGTACACATGGCTGATTGCGTAATGTTATTTTTGATCTGGTACAAAAACCATCACCGAATGGAACAAGGGAATTGATTTACATTTTCAAAAACAGCATTTTGCATTGTTGTAAATCCACAGCGAGGCTGATATAGATGGGCGGTGATGACGCACGCCAGTCACACAGCACTGTGGCGGTAGCGAGGTTTGGATGGATCACACAAATGTTGTGGAAAGCCCTTGCCTCAGTGTTGAGGTGCCGCACCCCGGCTCGCAAATATTGACTTCACCTGTCCCTTCTGTATGGGATAGAGTGTTTCTCCCTTGCACGCATGAATTTACTCCGGGTGCGCCAGTTTACTTTCCACATCTATGAACGCTAACTAATTGGCTTACACGCACCTTTACATCAGCCGCACCTAGTTTACACAACAAAGGCGTGTTTCAGCTGCACCGAACCTCACAAAAATAATATTCAGGGCCTACCTTGGCTCCTCCCACCCTCAACCAGTATATATACAAGGACTGTTTTCTTGGAATTTCTCTTACTTGATACAGCTATCGTGCTGTGACGGTTCCACCTGAAGACGGAAGCTTATGTTGCCTCCGAAACGTCGTGATTTTTTTTACTTTTATTAATTTTAATTTTTTATCTACGTGACTTTACCGAAAAAACGTAAGAATATGAATTATTGCGTACGGTTGATGTAGATGCAGAACAACAAATACAATTTCACATTTAGGTGGTCAAGCCAGATAACCACGTCAGGAGTAGCGGAGAGTGCATCGCTGTGATGTCTCCGTCGTATTTGTGAATCGGCGAATTGCGTCGCTATATGGTTGTACGGTCCGATCAGGTTGAGCACGGTCATTAATTGGCCAACGACACTTTAATTTATTGAAGAACGCAGAGCTTGGAGGGGAATTTGCTGATCTTCCCGCTCGTCCGTCGTTCCTCCTCCTGGAGCTTCTCAGTCGTTCTCTTCCTACGAGAGTGATGAGCGAAAACTGTGCGGCGTTTCACGAGTTGAAATCATTACTAGTAATTGCAATGATTTTGGAACGTGGGATAGCCAAAAATAAAAATAAAAACTTTAGCCACCTTCCCAGTTTTCTTGATTCGTGTTAATACTCCGCTGCCAACGCAGCCCTTTCATGTTTGGCTTCAATTTGAACAAAGAGTGCTTGTTGAATTAAATATTTACAACAAATTTAAATATCTTAATAAGAAATATCTTTTAGATATAATTAATACCACTAAAATCAACCGAGTAACTAGCTGTTAATGAAAACAGAGTAATAAGCATTCAGATCGTTTTAGAAATATAACAAATACTTTAAAAAGGGCATTTTTAAACTTTTCACTTAGAGCTTGGTGATTATTATGGCTCCTAATCTGGAATAATTATACATTTATATATTTTTTTATCCCGACTATGCCATCGCGCTCACGCCACAAGACGAAGTAAACCCCTTCGGATGTCACGTAGAGCAGCGCGTTAGGAAGCGGTCCACTAAAGCGGACACCATAGAGCTACCATTGAGATCCCTTCAAGTGACCCCCTGGTTCACACACACAAACAGTCGAGGGTGAAAACTTCCGTTTCGCTCTGAATATGCGAGCGTGAGGTCTGTCACCACGACTGCGACAGATATATTAAGTCTCAGAGCTGGAATTTAGCCAAAAATTAAGTGAAAAAACTAATTTCGTGTTAAAAAAAAATAATCTCAAAGCGTCTGCCAAAGAGACTGTCGCCATGAAATGAAAAAAATAGAAAATGGGCAAAATTTGGCGAATGGCCCTTATGCATAGCGCATGGATAGAGAGGCCGAGGGGACCACACTTGTTTACACCGTGGGGCCTGATGAGAATTACATTTAAAAATACTTCCCCATCAATAAGTGTTTCGATCGGCGTATGAACAGTGACCACATTTAACGTGACGGTTTATTTGCGCAGTTATTTGTAACCGGGCTGAGCCCATGGCCTCCCAATAACGTTTATTAAAACTCATTTCTTTAGAGCTACTTTTTGTTTGTTAGTTTATCCCCCCCCCCCACCGGGCACCTCCGATTAGTGCGGTTGGCTACGTACGGTGTGAAAGAAGTTCAACATACATACATACATATGCGCTCACACCACCCTAATTGTAAGTTCATAATCGCGGGCTCAGTATTCCTGTTTTTTTATTAATTTGGTGGTTGGGTATAGTACAGCACTTTCATTTAAACAACGTCTCAGCATCTTGTAGCGGGAGACAGACAGATAGAAATGAATGAATAAGATCAAGCGCGTGTGCAAGACGTGCTGGTGGGATGACAGGCAACGCTGCGGGAGCGTTGCTGTTAAAAAGCTGGCGAGCTTCCTCGCGAATACACACACACACCACACACACCACACACCTCACACACACACAACACACACACACCACACACACACACCACACACACACTACACACACACTACACACCATACACACACCACACACACACCACACACACACACCACACACACACTACACACCATATACACCACACACACACCACACACACACCACACACACACCACACACACACCACACACATCACACAGACATCACACACACACATCACACACCCCACACACACACACACCACACACCACACACACCACACACACACACACCACACACACACCACACACACACACCACACACCACACACCACACACACACACCACACACACCACACACTACACGCACACGCCACACACACACACAACACACCACACACACCACCACCCTACACACACACACCACACATGATACACACTTCACACACACATCACACACACACCACACACATCACACACACACAAAGCGAGAGCGGCATACTGCACTGCAGATGCCGCTCATTACACATTCCTCCAGCCTGGAGATTTTTATTCTTCTTAAAATTCATTCCGCTCAACTCATTCGTCTTCCGCGTTCCCCCCCGGGGGAGGGGGGGGGGTGGTTGGAGGGGGGGTTTAGTCCCGTGCGGCATCTGAAAGCAAGAAGGGGAGGCGTCACGGATTAATGTTTCATAACCGAGCTCCCAAACTCTCCCAATTTGGGGAAATGTGCGCCGCTGCAATAACGCGCACAGGCATCCCGCCCCCGTGCGTGAAAATAAGATCGCAGGGGGTCTTGTGGATGTTGGCTACGCGCATCGCAGCGGCTGGCCACGCACGCCGACGGAACAAGTTCATCGCGCAGTGCGGACATCGGCATCGCAATGCGACGGCCAGGGCAGTCGAGAGCCGTGCCATTGTCGAGAGTAAGTGGCGGCGTTCTGTCCGTGTCCCACGCCGTCCCACGTGGGAATGGAGGAGCACGTGGGATCGGGCGGCCAAATTGGAAGGGACGACGTAGCGAGCCGTTTGAGAAAGGCGCGTTGGGTTCGGACGACGGGATCACGTGGGCGGGGGTGAGGGGCCGATGGGATGGCAGGCGATGGGATGAGAATCGACTTATGCGCGAGAGGGCTGGAGGAGGGGGGGGGCATCGGATCGTTGAATTTGCAGGATCGGCGAGGGATGGCCACAGTGTGTGGGAGAAGTCTCCGTCTAGCGGTGGAAAGAGCATGGTTCACAATGACGAGTATGATTAATTTATAGCAAGAGATCCCTTTTTTTTTTGTAAAATTGATCTGTTGCTATCCAATCTTCTTTAATGAGAATGGCATTGCCATTGGTGTCTGATGGAATGTAATTTTCTCACATGTCTGCTCCAAATTAAGTTTTTGATGATTTATTATTATTCGTACTCCTGCTACACTTGTTTCATGGCTGACATGACAGATCATGAGGTACACAACATCATCGGGGCGGGGGGGGTCCGTGCGACCAGGGGTCTGCGTGCTGCGCTTTGAATCCAGCGAGTGAATTCCCTTCAGAGGCCAACGTCAGTGACAGGAAGGTCCTCATCGACCCAACGTTGACCAGCCCCGTCAAGTGTGGTAGCAACAATGTTTTACTGTAACCGTCATGGCATGGAAGACGCTTTCATCCACTGAGAATGGATACACTATGTTAATTCATGGACGGCCTTTGTTAAATGAGATGCCCCATCTCAAGGGATTATCACGGTGTTTTTTTTTTTTTACAAATAATATAACGTATTTTATTTACATTATCATAATACAAACATTCCAATGTTACATAATAGGTCTATCTGTATTAGTTAACACCCCCACTAAGGGCAACACAATGCAGATTTCTTCCGCTAATTACCACGGGAAGTGCAAAGTTGATCAATTGTGCATCGGTCGAAAATAAAATTTCAATAATTTTGTAAAATATAAATATTTTTTGTAAATGACAAAGGAAAAGTCAGATGCTCATGTGAGCATTAACTTTTTTTTGTGTTAACGTCATTATTACAAATCTCTGAAGTATCGCTTCTGCCATTATTGTCATCACTGCTGACATTCTTTTCTTCCCGATTTCATATACACAGAACCCGGAGCCAGACATTTACTGAATATAATTTTTCGACAACAGAGATCCAGCTGCAGAACTCTCTGTCTCTCACACACAATTACGATGCAGGGAAACAAAAAAACCCCGAGCAGTTTAAAATTGTCACAATTTAATTTCATGCCTGCTCAATGAATCGCGGGCAAAATTGTAAAGGTGACATGGAGGCATTTGTTATATCCGATAAGGGCCCTCATCACAGGGCAGATTATAAAGATCTAGCCCGGACAATCGCTCTCGTTTTAAGGGCACATAGATTCCGTGCGATAAGCGACGCTGCAAGGAGGGAATATATTATTCGTAATTCACTGTCAGATTCTTGATGCGGTAACTCAATGTTTTTTTTAAAGGCTTTCTGCTATTGCACCGAGGCGTCACTATCACCACGGTTGTCCCGACGCCACACTGTTGACCAGTGTTCATATATCACCTGCAACTCCTTCAGATTGTAACGGTGTAAACGATGGGGATCCGTAAAGCGTAGGCACTATTTAATATCCACCCGCAGTGGGGTTTAAGTTCTGCGAGACGTCACTCTCCGTTTCCCTGCACACACGCGTGTGCCTATACAGGCCCTTTGTCAAGCCACTCCGAGCTGGGGGTCTGCTCACGCCGTGCAAGGAAGATGTGGTGGGGGTGTTTGACCATACTTCATCACCGCTGTTCAATGTGCGTTTGTGAATGCGGGGAGCATGGACGCGGGAGCATAGCAGTGCAGTGCAACAGTGGGAATTTTCTGCACTGCCCTCTGCTGCTGGCAAACGTTGTCCAGAATTAACTTCAAACATTTTCTTAGTTATTTCGGTAAAGTCACGTAGAATGCTTGCGTTGTGGCCGAAACGTCATGAGAATTATTTTATTATGTTTTATTTTTATTATTTTATTATTTCCATTCTACGTGACTTTACCAAAAGAACCAAGAAGATGAATCCCTGCAGTCACGAAAGCTTTAAATCGAAATTTAACTTCAAACACTTCATGCTTTATGCATGGTGGTCACCCAACTGATCGCTATCCAGGCTAAGATTCTAGCTTAGCTTTTTAAATACGTCCGGGCCAGGTGCATGCCTGGTGGTTTGGTTATAAGCATTTTACATTCTTCGCATTGTGTCATGTTTGTCATGTCTGTTATTTCAACATCATCATGATCAGCACAATCATCATCAATATCATTCTTGTTGATGTGCAGCGTGGGTAATACCTTCAAGATTAGTATAACCTCGCATCGGCGAAAGCTGATTTCGCCCCTCGTTGATTTATGGTCGGATAGATGCAATACATGCATCACACGCGAATAAATTAACGCCGGAGATTGATGGTTGGATAAATGGAAGAATTGATGAACGCATGGCTCAACGGGCAGGTAGACAGACGGATGGATGTGCTGCGAATTAACGCGTGCGCGCATCGGATTAAATGACGGCTGCCACCCCTCGCCCCGCACCAAAACATATATAAGGAGACAGACAGATGAACAACGCCACAATATCTGGCGTGCGTTTGGCCGCAGAAGATGATAGACGAGGCAGCGAGCCGCAAATAAACATGGCAAATCATTCTCGTGCGGCGATTGTAATGCCCGGAGATTTAGGCCTAAATCAGGTCACGCTGCTTGGAAATCCCGTAAGGAATTCCACGCGAGCTGTCGTCTTAAAGCCAACGAGCGTGCGACGGGCGGCTTGTGTGGGTTTAGGCGCGACGGCGCGGTGAGATTGACCCGTACACGGATGCGCCTTCCTGTTCTCATACCCGCGGCTTGGCTGTTGTTGTTGTTGTTGTTCGGCCGTAGTGTTTCATAACAACGCGAGGCTGCGGCTATGCTTTTTTTTTCTTTTCAAAACGAACTCACCTCGCGTTGTAACGAAGAAAAGCCACAATTCATTCCAAACCCTTGACAATGAGGCCGAGTTGGATGATGCACTTCGATTGATTTACGAGACCTCTGCGTTTTTGGTTTTTGTTAACGCTGCGTCGCTTGCAGCAGGAGCTGCAAAAAAAATAAAAACGCCTTTACTGATTTGCTCAGCAGGTGAGCGTTCCGACACCCACACACACACACGGAGCCTAAAGCCACCCATCCTTTCGTGCACCGCCAACTGGTGGTGCAGCCACGGAGAAGTCGGTGCTACCAAGACAATCCCCACGTGGGCTGTTGTTGCTGCCGCTGCTGCTGCCGCTACCACCCGTGATCTTCACCGTGAGATCTAGAAAGTCGCATTCGCAGCGTGTGCAGCTTAGCAGTCTAGCCGCGCCCCACGTGGAAACGCCTTAGCGGAGGATACCGCCACAGGATGAAGCCACCCCGGCCTAGACCCCTTGATACTCAAACGTCAAAGTGATGTTCCGCTCAAGCGAGTGCACGGCACCCGCCGACAGCCCTGAGCCAGCTGTGGGAATTCCTCATTCCTATTTCGGGGACGAGTCTATCTATTGGAAAACCGCTGTCGACTTCCCTACAAAGTGGTACCCGTTTTGTTTCCTCCGGAGGGATGATGGGCCGAGTGAACCCCCCCCCCAAAAAAAAAATTCAGTATTTTAATTTGGTGAATGGTTCCCTCCGATTAGCACAATTTGGCTATGTACGGTGCGAAAGAAGTTCAACATACATACGTACGGGTTCCTAACACAGTGCGCTCACCACTCCTCCGTTGCAACGACCGCGCTGGTTACACATTCGTTGTCAAAGGAATAACAAACGTAGAAATATTAGCCTCGTTTGTGCTATTGAAGAAATGAATGCTCCCATGAATAGGCATGTGAAAATTGCCTTGACATTTAAATCCGATATTGTGTGGTTGTTGTTGTTGTTGTTGTCGTCGTCAGGAATAATAATTTAATGCAATCACCAAATAGCAAAAACAAACGAATGAGTGCATTTGCCACAAATGGCTGAGGACAATCTAAACCAATCAACAATTTGCTAAAATGCATTGAAACGTTCCACCTGTTTATCATTTCAAATAAACGGTACAATGTGAACCGATCCCAGGACCATTGCGAGAGGTTATTGCGATGGAAAAGGTGACGCAGTCAACGCATTGGCATCAACGGAGTCACACGGACTCCTCTCCTGAAGCCCTCTCGTCGTGGCTGGCAGCCCCAGTCACGTTGGCATTCGGCTCGCGAGCCACACTGCTGACATCATGCGCAAGGATAGAATAACGATCATCATCATCATCACCATCAGCGACTGCCGCCCGCGACTCTTCTACCACGTAACGCAACTGTAAACTCCCTCTGCACCAACACTCTCTGCACCATCACTCTGCACCATCACTCTGCACCAACACGCTGCACCAACACGCTGCACCAACACGCTGCACAAACACGCTGCACAAACACTCTGCACCAACACGCTGCACCAACACGCTGCAC
>CM025673.2:7280694-7298153 GCA_014621495.2 Entosphenus tridentatus
CTGCACCAACACGCTGCACCTCTTCATTTGGTAATCCCTGCAACAGTCTTGCATTGGGTTGCCACCTGTGCTTCTTTCCCCAAGAACAGCCTCTTGTTGACATTGCACGTCGATGAGCGTTGCCCATAGACTAACATTTCCCCTAAAGAAACATTTCACATGGACTTACATTGCCCATATACTAACATTGCATATAGACTAGCATTGCCCATAGACTTGCATTACCCATAGATCAGGGGTCGGCATCCAAAACAACAACAAGAGGCATTTTTTCAAATTCAGTATAAAAAAGAAAAACATTATTTTAATAGCCGCAACGCAATCTGGTGAATAGGGAGACCCGTGGCGCTCTGAAATAAATAACGTGACGAAGCAGCAGCCCTGGAAGAGCGGCACGCGGCTCCGGAGGAGGCAAGCTGCTGACCCCTGCCATAGACGAACCAGTTCTCTCGTGATATCACGGACAAAGCTCGATGAAAGGAAGTCCATGATGGTTGGCAACCTTGAGGAAGGTCACAGCGCAGACAGAACTCAGAGAGAGAGAGATAAGCTGTGGATAGGTGCTCCATCACAAGGTGCGTGTTATTAAGCAGGTAAAGTTTTAGCCGATGAATAATTATTATTAACTAATTAAAATACTTAAAAATGTTTTTTTTTTCATGGCCTAACTGCACCTGCCCTTGTGCTCGTCCGCACTCTGTACAGGGATGTGTTTGTCTTCTAGTGAAATCGATTCGGGGAAAAAGTGAAACACCCTTTGTTGATCCGAATTGACCGAGAAAAAAAACTTTGCCGGGTGAATTTTATGCAAACGGTGGAGAGGCAGAGCTCAATTTAATTGATTTTCGGGATTAGTAAGCTCTGTACAGGGGGGACCTCTGCAATTATCGCATGTATATACTTCACCACTGACTGAGAGTGTGGCAAATGGCACAGGAAAGACAAGAAGACCTTCCTTCTCTGCTCTGCTGTTGACTCGTTTTTTTTATTTAAAAAAATTACAGTTGCTTCGTACAGGCGCAACGGTCCTAAAATACCGAGCAGCCAAAATCGAACGACACTTTACGTTCCTTGAATTGAGAATTTAGAAACATGCGTTGAGGTTATTTGGATTTTTTTGGCTGCTATAACATTTCTACGTGATAAGCCACTTCGTTGAGCTGTCATTTGTGGCCAGGTCGCTTCTGAAAAGAAGATAATAGCCCAGTGGGCTTTACCTGATTAAAAAATATATAGTTTAGTTTCATTGGAATGTTTTTTATAATTGGCTTACCTTTCCTATACTCGGCATTACCTGGTAAAATAAGAAAATGTATTTGCTAGTTTAGTTTGAATAGTTTCAACGGAAATCCCACGTCACACAAAGCGTGCCGACTCTAGAAAGTGTTTAGCCTCCTCTTCCACGCTGACCAGATGTCTTGGAAGAGGTGGGAGTTCCCACACTTCACCACCAACACACAGAATCTGCCGATTGACTCTCTGTGGCGTACCCATCAGTGCCGGATCATCCCAGTAGCACAAGTAGCTACAAATATAGTAGCTACTACACAAGTAGCTACATATGTAGTAGCTACACAAATATGTAGTAGCTACACAAGTAGCTACACAAGTAGCTACGGGCCCCGCACTTTCAAGGGCCCCGCACTAAATGCTTTTAAGCTATCAATTCCGGTTCAGTGATTCTGTACTTGCTCTATTACTATAGTACTATACCGCCTTCAACTTTTATGAACGACTGGGTGTCTTAGGTTAGCGATTTGTCGTATTATCTGCCTGTATAGCAAATGAAAACAATAAAATTTGTTTACTATGCAAATTACAAATGTATGTGTTTTAATATTTACGTGTTTTTTAAATTTTATTTAGGTCCACTCTATAACATATGCTACAGGCCTCCGCACTAGCTTCATCCGGCACTGGTACCCATCGACACTGCCGGTCAGCAAAAGCAAGGGGATTTAATAAATTGGCTTAAACTGCACTGCCGTGCCGGAGATCGCATCCTCTGGGATCGCAAGTCCATTGTGCCACGAACCGTTAGGCCGCGTTTGTCGTACGCAACGTTTCAAGCGTCACAACGCCACCGGTCGATGTTTGCTTAAGCCCGTCGTGAACGTTTGGCGCAAATGTTAAACATCCAAGCGCTTGAAAGCGTCTGTGTTGCGTCTCCGCGGCAAAACGGGGAGAGACACCGCGTCATTTCACGCACAAGCGGGGAAAAAAAAACCCTGGCTAAGCATGTGAAATACGACATTATACGTCGGTGTCAAATTGGATTTCATACTATCCCGTGACCTGTAAAAATGGATTTACGTGTGCAGAGCTTTTCAGAACAAAATTTGCATTTGGCAGGAAAGTATGGGAAGAATGAACTCCTACAAAGTGTAACTTCTTTGGCTTTTCATTTTCAAGCGACGCAAATCTACAAAGACAAAGATCGCCCGTATAGCCTTTAACAGACTGTTGGGGCAAGTGCTGTTAGAGAAAACCTCGCAGCAATGTTTACACATCGCACTACATACTCATTTATGGCTGAGTCGATCTAGGGGAGGTCCAGGACCGGTTCAGATAATCATCACTGGTGTTGGCCACGAACGGGAATCGAACCTGGGTAGCCGGGTTTGTAGCGCATTGCGCTAACCACTACACCACCGCTCCCCACGCAAGTCTACATGCACACACACGTGCAATTACTATTTTCCACACATCGTATATGTTTAGGTGCACTCTATTTTGATTCGCCTTCATTAACTTTTTTTGCGCCTATGATCTGGCCGTGGTGTAATGGTCGGTCAGCGGCCATCGGTTTGATCCTCCTGGCGGAGGTGAAACAACGCTGCAAGATTCTTAAATCCCCACGACCAACCGCCTCCCGTTCACCCAGCACCATCGCTGGGCTCTCCACGGCTAGTCCATCGGTAGATTGCGCGTGGTGGGGTAAAGTGTGGGTACTCGCCACTGTTCCAATGCAGTACACGTCTGGCCAGCGCGCAAAGAGTATGCCAATGGGTTATCTACTGCCGGCAATGGCTTTTACCAGTCAATCGCGGGGCTGCACATGACTTTAGCACAGGAAACAAATACTCGTAAACAACGACGACAACAAACAACAAAAGCACAGCCTACACCTTGTTTGTAAAGAGAGTTTTGCAACAAAATAAATGGAGGCCTGTGTAAATGCGCCGCATTATTGCAGTGTGCGCCTTCATCTGCTTATACGCAGCGCTAATATCGCACGAGCATTTTCTCTCCTTTGCGGGAATGTCAAGGAAACGCGATGGATGTGTAATTTTCCTAACGTGTAAATTTTTCTAAAGGATTCTCTAATGGAAGTTACATTTGCATGATTCATTTCACGCTTTTTTTTTACCTTGGATTTCAGTACCGTCACTCACGAAACACATTATGCTCATGAAAGAAAGCCTGCATTGATTCAACGCCAACGAACCTGATATTGAACTCCAGGGGCAATGCATTCGTGATTTTGCGAGATAGAGCACCGAGCGTGCGTTCACAGCCGGCGCGGGTGTCTATCCACTGCTGGATGAAGGCCTGCCCCAAACGTCACCAAGCAATTGCTTTGCTCTCGCTGCTGCAGCTACCTAAAGAGGGAGTTCTACACAGGTCCTTCCGACGGCAATCTTGGCCTACATCGAGAAAAGTTTAACTCTGGCGGCATAGGTGTGTGTGTGTGTGTGTACACTCCCGCAGCTCCGATTAGCACGGTTGGTTACGTACGGTGCAAAAGAAGTTCAACATACACGCACATGCTTTTGCTTGAAATGTTATCACTTCGAAACCGGTCTGCATTCTTAAAACCCACCAGAGAACCCAATTCTATATTGCTTAATAATTTATGTCAATATTAAGGCAAGTTCAATTTGTAACTTTCAGTGAGAGATAGATGTAATAAAACACCTTTGCAATACGAGCATTGAACTGCACTACAATGTGCTGTAATATAAACTGCAGTCGTTTGAAAGTTAACATTCAAAGATGATAGATTGTTACGGAATGGTCTTATTAAAAGGTTAGGCTTCGGTGATGTCAAGGGCTATTGAGTTGGGATTATAGCTGTGGGCTGATTTTTTTAAGTTCCAGGAAAACTACGTGGTAACCTAATATTTTTAGGCTTGCACCTTTACCATTTTAAACGGCCGTTTGTGTGCGCAAGGCTGGCGCTTAATAGGTGCTCGCTAACAAACATGCATGCACCTACGAATGTCTGATCTTCTTTTGCACCGTACGTGGCCAAGGAAGCCCTTAAGCTTCACTCCTCTCCAAGCTTTGGGGCTCTAAATAAGAAATAAAACACCGACCACCCCCCTTAATATCGCCTCCACCACCCCTTTATAGGGGAAAAAAGCAACAGGCTGAAAGATGCACGTCACGGCACCTCTGATGAGAACGGCTGGCTACGTACGGTGCAAAAGAAGTTCAACACACATACGTATTGACGATGATATCGACGTGTAACGCGTACGGCGTTCGCTCCTCGCTCTCGCACAGAGAGGACGACTCGGAGGCGCCAAGAGCAGGAAGGGGGAAGAGAGTTCCACAGCCCATCTGTGTGTGTTCCACCAACCCTCGCTGCTGCTGCTGCCTCCACAGCGCTGGATCATTACAGGCAGCCGCAGCAGCGTAGCCACCACCACCACCGCCGCCACCAATCACCACCGCTCGGCTAAACGATCACACTGTGATGTTCCTGGCTTCACAGTAAAAGCTAATCACGCTTCGGTATCCCATTAAACGCTTCGTTATTTTTCAACCCATTATCGTTTTGCTTTGAAATGCCACTTTTGACGGCGCACTGGCATTGGCGCGTTTCCCCTTCAGTACTTGAGCTGTGTATTTATTTGTTCATATGGGTGCCTTTTATTTTAATCCTGCGGTAATGACATTTATTATAAATTGCCTTGATGATAAGCGGGATCTAATGCCAGTGCTAAATACTCTTGACACGCGAGGCTCGACGATTCGTGCGGCGATTGTGACATCATCTTTCCGCCACGTATTGGCGGAATGATGGCCAGACTTCAGACGGCTTGAGCTTGTGTTGATTGGAGACACAGAGGGAACAATTAGGAGGATATAGAGATTTGAGACCCATGGACTCATGCGGAGACCCATGGACTCACGCAGAGACCCATGGACTCACGCGGAGACCCATGGACTCACTCAAAGACCCATAGGCTCACAATTGCTCGGGCACATTTAACAACATGATAATTACTCCAACTTGAATCATGCTCTAGTGGCTCAGCTCGTGGGTGAAAGAGCTGAGAGGGTGTTCGTAGCCAGGGAATCGAGTCCAATCGAGTGAAGAATCAGTTTGACCTGATATTTTCTTCTACAACAAAATCAGAGGCCAAAAATGACATTGCTGCAGGATTCAATGTATTGTTTTAGTAAAAAAATAACGCTAAAAAGTTTTTCACTCCGATTTTTGTTTATATTTTTGTTGGCTCCAGTTGGAACGCACACCCATCGTCCATAATAGAATGCGGTTATCGGTTTTAAACCGGTTTTTTTGGTAAAACACTGGGCGAATGATCCAATACGCAGAGCGAGGCGAATCTGCACGCAGCCAACACGAGGGCTGGGGGTGAGAGGGTCACACTCACTCAGCAACGGCAATGCACGACAGACAAAGATTCCCCGTATAGCCTTACCAGACTATTGGGCCAAGTGCTGTTAGCGAGCACATATGAACGCCAGAGCGGCACACGATCGGGTGGGTGGCCAGCACCACGCGGGGCCGCCTTTGTCTCCCTAGTGGCGATATTTACGTATTACACCAGTAACTAATTTGAGGCTGAGTCGACCTAGGGGATGCCCAGGACCGGTTCAAATAATCGTCACTGGTGTTGACCGTGATGGCAGCGCGCTAGCCACTACAACACAGCTCCCCACACAAACACACACAGAAACACACAGACATACAAACACGCAGCTAATGCACACAACGACACGGCCACACTGAAACATTCCTGTAACCAGCATCACAAAAACGTGAATAACTTCCCACGATATTTGTAAATGTGCGTTTTGTTAAACCGGCACTATCTTTCACAGGTATTGCACGAATCCTAAATATGGCAAAGTTGTTTTTTTTAGGGGGGGGGGCAAAGTAGACAATTTAATCAGTTCGATTTCCTCTCCATTTACGGACATTTTTCTCTTACATTCTTCCAATTATTCTTACATTCTTCCAATTACACGCGTATGTTGCCGACTTTAAAAGTTATTTTCGCGTGTACTTAAATAATAGGAGGCGGCGCGGGGGCGGGAAACATAGGGTATTAAGTTCGTTCAAAAACTATATTATTTCTGCCCATGTTTGGGAAAAATAGTCATATTTTTGCTTACGTCGTTGGAATTGTTCCTCTATCGGATATGCGATGCTACAATGTATGGCTCGGAAAAAGGGAAGGAAAAAAAACACGCACAAAAAACTCAATTTAGAATACAGAAAGGAGAACCACAGAGGGCCACGCTAACGCCTGGCGTGTGAATCGGTGCACAACAACAACAAGCCCCTAGCGTCGAGAACGCCGGGCTACTTTGGGATTTCACAGTTCTATTCAGCGAAGGCATTTCCCTATCGCCAAAAAAAAAACGAATGAATGAACATCGGTTAACCACATTAACGCGTAAGCCCGCGACAACGCTATTTAAAAAAAAAAGCAAAACCGTATTGTATCCTAAAAAATAAGCACAAACAGACGCGAAGGGATACAACTGGAATGGTGAAACAAGGGGGTGTGGGGGACGACGCTGCCAAGGACTCTGCCACCCGTCAAGGTCGGGACAACGGAATTGCGATCCAAAGTCTCGCCGCTTACATTCCATCTCTCGGCGCGGCTGCGATGGAAATAAAGCTGCGAGTTTCTCAAACCCTCCCTCCCGCCTCTTGCAAGACGTCTGGCCAGCGTGGAAGAGTAGGCCAAATGGACTCTAGATCGTTTATTTTAAAGCTCCTTCAAGCGTGTGTATGTGCTGTACGTTGAACTTATTTTGCACCGTACGTAGCCAACGGTGCTAATCGGAGGCATAGGTAAGCCATTGCATGGCTGTGTCCTCCCATTGGCTTGGGATGTGTCCATCGCTGCTCTCTGAACACATTCCTGCGGAGGGAGCTGGTATGAACGTCGGGTTGCTCGGTCAATGGCCAGGGTCAACGGCGGCGTGGCGTATTCCGCAAATATGCCCGACTGTGAGGGCGGGCACAAGCCGGCGTGAGTAGGTTAAACGTTGAGTTTTATAAGGGCACCACGGGGTGACCAGCCCCTCCCCACCCAGCCCCACCCCTCCCACCCCCCACCCAGCCCATCCCCACCCTCCCTACCCAGCCCCTCCACACCCTCCACACCAGCCCCTCCCCACCCAGCCCCTCGATACCTCCCCTCCCCTCCCCATCCAGCCCCTCCTTCCCCACCCAGCCCCTCCCTGCACGACGGACGGACGGACACAATAATCCCCTGTGGGCTGGTGTAACCAGGAGGTTCCTACCAGTAAAAAAATCGAAGCATGCCTGAAACCCATTGTTGTGCCGAGTCCTTGGGCCATTTGTCATGAACACTCAGAAGACGTTATTAAGTAAATTTCTTCTGAATTTTTTTGTTAAGCAAAGCACTAATTTCACAAGCAACAGATATTTATATACTTTTTTTTTACAACCTTAATTATCGTGCTTTTGATATTTTATAAAAACAAAAAAATCAGGAAATAAAATATCCAAGAAAAGTTAAATGAGCAGCAATAACTACGGCAGGATGATATTTAGAAGAAAAACAACCGTACGATACGATTGTTTCTGGGTGTTATATCACACGTTACATGGTACACATTATATCATCGTTTCGCTGTATCACGGCACAACGTGATACAGCGATAGACAAAGTATAAATATTATTTGCCTGCAAGCGACCAATTTTTGTTTGTTATTAACACTACATTTTTTTATGGATATTGTTTTTTTGTATTCCTTATTATAATGACATCGTATGTGAGGCTGTATCTGCATGATAATTACTATGGCAGATTTTATTTAGTAATTTTTTTGAGATACAGCGTGGTATTTGCTGAAAATCTGTTTAACTTAATTTTTTGAAAAAAAAAAAATTTCCATTGCGATTATATTTATTTTTCTCTTATCTGTTATTATGTATGATCGATTTATTTCACCGTGACTTGTTGCGTTTGTTCGGAGAGGTGTCGGTGTTGTTGTTTTAGTTTTTGTTGTTGTTGCTGAAACACCGACTTAAGAGCTTTTTAGCTCACAGGCTTCTTCAAAATAAACTAAAACTGAAAGTGAAAACCCTTGCTGTGCGTGTTGAACCTCGCTGCCACTTGCAACGGCGCTGCAAATCCTCCCATCCCGCGGCTGCAACGCGCTCCCTTATGCCGCAACTAAAAAAAACAAGAATTGTATTCATTAGTGCGATACGATGCTTTATTGCTGGACCGAAAGCAGACTCCACGGCATTATATCGAGATGAATTAAGGCGCAGACGCGTTGTAAGGCCACTTCGCATTAATATTCTACCCGCCAGTCAATACCGCTCATGAAGACTGGTGGCGCGCGTGTGCCTTGCGGGGTCAATTTGGAAGTTTTTTTTTCTTTCTTCAAATGTGGTTTCCAATAGACACAATGCACAATAACGACGACAACCCAACAAAAAAATAATATATATATACCGCCAGAGTGTACGAAGTTATGGGACCGTTCAACAGGTCCACGTAATGAAGATTGATTTCTTGCACCACAACACGTGCTCGGCCCGCCTCTTAATTGAACGCCGGGGCTATTGTTTAAGGTGCCACTTTGAGACATTGCCGGGATGTCCGCAGCACAATGGCACGGCATAGAAAAGCCAAAATCAAGCCCAACAGCCGCTTAAATATTCCAATTAGTCTGGCATCTCAGACAAAAGAGATCGTTAAGTAAAGTCTCGCCGTGCCGTACGAGTACGCATGCAACATCGGAATGTTTACGCTGGGATGTATCGGAGAGGACATCCACGTTACGATCCACTCCGATGTTTTTGTTTGTTTTCGCGTTGAGGTCACGTGGCCGTTTTGATTCCAAACCCTCTCGCCGTCTACCCCCTTCCATCGCACGACGAAGATTGTCGCGTTCACGAAGAAGTGATTTATCCGATGTTATTTATAAGCGCCGGTGGTGGCGGCTTACGTGAAAGCCTCGTCGTGTTTGAAGTCAACATCAGCATGCGACGGCGTTTTCACTTCAACTGCCTTTGAGCGTCACTAGGCAGTGAACTCAGAAATTGAAAGGGGGTTTATCGGCTGACTCTGCGCTTTGAGCTTTGACGAGGATTTCAGTGTGGTCCCAACCCCAGGAATACAACCGCGGCTCCCGGTATGGGCTACGAACGCCCACGATGTTTTCAAAAGTTTTCTCCACCTAAGTAACCGCATAAAAAATAAAAATCACGGTCTGCGAAAACCAACATTCGAATCCAGCATCTCAGCGGTGTCGTCTCAAGTGCTGTGACTAAGCCATTATGAGCCCCCACCCCCCCCCTCCCCGAGTCGCACATACGTAATTAATAACATTAATTAAAAGCTTCCAACAGTGACACCTACACCTTAAAAGACACAGGGTATGAGAATGTATTGCAAGCAGTTGCTTGAGGGAGCCTTTGAGGCATAATTTGCATCGTATCCCCGTTGGCTAAACACAATGGTGGACTTAAGTGCAGTGTTACCAAGCAACAAAGACAGGGACAAAGGTTCCCTGTGTAGCCTTAAACTGACTGTTGGGGCAAGTGCTGTTAACGTGCGCCTATTAAGGCCGGTGCGGTACACGACGGGCGCGTGGCCAGCCACACGCACGGTCGCCTTTCTCTCCCAAGTGTTAATATGTATAAGGACTCCTCTACTTACGAACACTCGACTTACGAACTTTCAGAGATACGAACAAACCTGTCCGTATGTCCGGTTACCTGTTCGGACCGAGAGTCGTAAGTTCAACCGCCGCGCAATAGATGGTGGTGGTGGCCTTTGTATCTGCAGAACGTGAAGAACCAGTGGCATCTACATCTGCAGAACATGAAGAGCCGGTAGTATCTACATCTACAGGAGATTATAAAATTGTTAAAGCCATTCCCCGTGTTTAGCATACATTTCGTACAAAATGTTTAGAATCGCCAGGAGAAAAGTTAAACTTTCGACAAATCGACTTACGAACGAACCTCTGGAACCTAACTCGTTCGTAAGTAGAGGAGTCACTGTACACACCTCAACAAGAACTCATTCTAGGCTGTGTTAACTTAAGGGGAGCCTCATCACCAGTTCGGATGTTCATTGGTCAATAGCGGGAATCGAACTCGAGTGGCTCGGTTCGTAAAGCAGTGCACTAGCCACTACACTTCCGCTTCCCAATGGCAACAAACTTGCACTTTTCTACTCAAACAGATGTTTATTGTCAGCATGATAACAAGAAAAATAAACTAGGCCGTTGAAATTAGAATCACTCTTCGCACAGGAGTGAGATAACGGCACGAAATTCTAAATACGCAGGATAAAGTTGCAGAGAGTGACTTTGACATTCACAATGGGGTCATCATACATCTCGTTATCGGCCATTGTCCATCCAGGGACCAGATGAAGGCCTCCCCAGAGCGCAAGGATGGCCAGACACCATGACACACTTTGTCCAAAGTCATTCATGGTGCAAGGTGTCTCATATCTGTGTTTTTTTTCCCCCCACGAATTTTTCTTTTGCATTTCTCGGTGCAATTGTAAAAGCACGTGGTGTTTCTTTTAAACTCTGCAATTGTCGTCGGTGTCCATGGTGCTGATCCAAACGTCACGGCGGGGGAATGTGCATCCATTGAAAACGTTCTTCTTTTGAAGAGCATTGTGCGGTACATTGCCTTTGCATTACCAAATTATCACCCACCCCCGAAAAACAAAGGACTCCAAACATGGTCTCAATTTTCTACTTTATTCCAATGACTTAGATCCTGATATTACCTCCAGTATTTTCCGTAACTTTTCACATTGACGCTTACCGTTCCAAGTGGACTGCGACCCTCAAAGGAATAGCGCCACCCCCCTAGTCACCTCCGACACCCCCCCCTTCTCCCTCCGTGATCCGCGGATCAAACAAATCACTCGAGACACGCCGGTGTATGGCAGCCAAGAGGAGTTTGCGCGAAATGCTATCGCAAGAGGTCACGCGTTTGGCACAAAGGGTCCTTCGCTGACTATGCGCTGATGAATGAGTGAAGCGTCTCTCGAACGGTTAATGTGTTCAGTTAATAAATACAAAATCTCGACGCGCGTGACTTTTATTTTTGCTTTGGAACATTTTGGCATTCGTTCGATAACACGTCGGTAAACTGGCGTGACCACGTGTGCTGCCCGTCAAAGGCTGGAACCACGTGGTGAGCTGTGGAGTTGTTATTTTCGTGTTATTGTCGCGTTCCTCCACACGCGGTGGCTACACCTCAGAGGGTCACCCGCGTGCGAACAAATGATTCCTGGAAGTCCCCAGTGCGGTGTGCAAATGTCGCATCGGCTTAGCGAGACAAGGGGGGGGGGGGGGGGTTGGGGAGAGGTTTGTTCGGAGTGATCGAGTGAAGTCTCCGGGGGTGGTCTGAGCCGATTTGGAGGCAAATGTCCTTGATGGTCCTGGAAACCACCACCCCAGGCCACACCCTGCCGCCTTCTGTCTCCCTAGGGCTGATCAACAAGCAACTGCACCAAATACGTATTTACGGCTGCATGGACCTCGTGGTGCACTGGGACAAGGCGGTTGGAGGGAGGCAGGTCCGGCTCTGATGTTCACTACTGATGTTGGCCATGGCTGGAGATTGACCTTGGCTTGCTGGGCTTGTTCCGCATTCTTACACTAACCACGATGCCACCACTCCACCCATTACACAAAGACAACTGATAGCCTTCAACAAACTGTGAAGTTTGCGGGCACCTATGAAGGCTCACATGGCACAAAAATAGACTCACACACACAGACTCAAACACACAGACTCACACGCACACACAGACTCACACACACAGACTCACACACACAGACTCACACACACAGACTCACACACAGACACACACAGACTCACACGCACACAGACTCACACAGACAGACTCAAACACACAGACTCACACACAGACTCACACGCACACACAGACTCACACAGACAAATACTCACACACACAGACTCACACACACACAGACTCACACACACACGCGTGCGTGGGTGCGTGTGCCGGCACCACGCCGAGCGGTGCGAAGTGTTCCACCTCGCCACCTCCGGGCAGCACGCGGTGGAACACGCCGGGAGAAGTGGAGCAGAGCTCCAACGCAGACGAAGCAACTCGCACGGAGCGCGGGGACGTACGGACCCGGCACAAGGTGCTGCCAAAAGAATAAAAGGTAAAAAATATATAAATAGCCTAATTAATGGCTAAGTGTCAAAATGACAAATGCCAGAAGCCCCCTTCAGTCCTTTGTAATTTTTGTTTTAATCCGGCCTCCACTCGTGCCTGCTCCCTTGTCTGAATGTCATGTCGATATTTTTCAGGACGCCCGCCGTTGTCACTTTTTTTTTTATACCACTTCTCGATCGTTCGGCAGACGTCTTGCTGACGAGGATGTAAACTCCTCACATTCACGCAGAACCAGCTGGGAGGCTCGGGGAGGCGGATGGGGGGGCGGGCCGGCCGCGAGTTGGAGTATATTGCGTGAACCCCGGCCGGGGGGCCCGGGCGGGGGGGGGCTGTTGAGTTTGTCGCACACGGAAGAGCCAGGCTGACGGCAGACGGATGGGTGACACCCGATCGGTGCGTCAATTAACGAGCCGCAGACCGCATTGCGGACCGCTGTTAATTATCGCGGTAGCGGCGGTGATAACGGGGACATCTGAAACGTCTCGGTGCACAAACAAGCGTCGTCTGGCGTCCGCCCCAAGCAAGTTGGTGGACATTCCACGTGTGCATGGTGACGCCGAGTCCATCCATGTGATGCGGCGCTTTTTGGTAACCCACTGCGATGCTCTGCATTGATATTAGAGCCTTGAACGATGCTAATGGCTGTCGATTAAGAATGGAAGTTACTCGGATGACCTTTTGTTTGGACTTCATAATGAAGACAAAAATTCCCCCCCCCTTGTATAGCCTTAACATAATTCTGGGGCAAGTGCCGTTGGCGAGCATATATTTAGACCCGCACGGTAAACAACGGAGTAGTTTGGCCAACACCGCACCCGGCCGACTTTGTCTCGCCGGTGCTGATGTTTTCACACCACAGCAGGTACTCATTTAAGGCTGAGTTGAACTGGAAACACATGGATAACTGGGATAACTTGTTTGTCACGACAATTGCCTTTTAAAACTCCCACCTTCTACCTGGCACGAGTTGCAGCAGTAACCTCTGCTCGCTACATAAGTATCACGGCTTTCGCAGCTGGGATGTAAATCTCTCCGACGTGTTATTGGGTATTGCACCGCGCATAGGGCGTCATGGTGGCTAGGAGATGTTAACTCCCTCGCCTGGTATACAGGAAGTGTGGGTTAGATCCCGACCCTGACGCCTGTTGTATATTTGGAGTTTGCGTGTCTCTCTCTCATCATCATCACGGTGGCTAGGAGATGTTAACTCCCCCGCCTAGTATACAGGAGGACGTGGGTTCGATCCCGGCCCTGACGCCTGCTGTATATTTGGAGTTTGCGTGTCTCTCTCTCATCATCATCACAGTGGCTAGGAGATGTTAACTTCCTCGCCTGGTATACAGGAGGACGTGGGTTCGATCCCGACCCTGACGCCTGCTGTATATTTGGAGTTTGCGTGTCTCTCTTTCTTACCGTGGTCGCGTGGATTTTTCTCCGGGTCCTTCTGGCTTTGCCCTCCAAATTTAGAAACACGTGTTTCGAGTATTTGGCTGCAATACATTTACACGTGACGATAAGCCACTTCGTTGGGTTATCATTTACGTCCAGATCGCTTCTGAAAAAAAACGCTACATGGCTCAGTGGGCCTTACCTGGTCAATCCAAAATAGTTTTTTTTGTTTCGATTAATTTTTTCGACTTGATGTCCGACGTTTTTTGCTCCAAGAGCTGGGACCTTCTTCAGTCTATCCGAACGCGAAAGCACTCCAGAGATTCGTGAGTAACCTTCACAGCCACCAGCAAGGTGCCGCATCACTCCCAATCCGGAGGCAATGCGCCTGCCAGTGCACTCATTATTTAGATTCATCATCGTCGTGAAATTTAACGAGCAAACTAAAAGAATACGAATTGGCATTGCCCCAAATACATACCCATTTAAGGGTTATCATTCTGGAATGATATATATCCACACACAGGTAAGAGGAGAGAAAAAAAAACATGGCATATTAAAGTGGTAAATATTTTCAATGTGGATAAAGAGATCCAGTTTGGAAAGAAACACGAGGTGGGGGGGGGGGTGGGACTGGAAGGTGTGGGGTAGTACTGTCTGCGAGCGATGCTTGTTGTATGGGCCAGAACTTAGCAGTAGGCGAGCAGTACGAGAGAGGGAAGAGAGGGAAAGCACAACCGCTGAATGATTTACCTGCAGCGTGCATATTCAGTGCCCTCAATTAATCCGTATCTGGCCGGGCACACGTGGCGCGCCGTGAAAGGTCACCCCTGTGGGTTATACACCGGAGGATGGGCGCGGGCGTGTTTCCCGTGCGCTTATCGCTGCACGCTGGCGGGCGGGCGGGCGGGCGGAGCGGGGGGGGGCACGTCCGACCACTGCCGCGCACAAATTCACGGAGGGACGAAAACAAATGATGAGAGAGAGAGACAATCCGTTGGAATGAGGCTTCACGGCAGAATTAGAGATATTTTTTTTCACGACGCATTTATGCGTGCTCAGCTTCGACATCCCGTTGTTTTCTTTCAAGTGAAATAAAGCTGCGTAAGCGCAAAGAGGTGGGTTCATAATTACGCGCGCATATTAATAAGACAGTGGACGATGTGGCTCTTTGCAACAACAACCCAAAAAAAACACAACAGCAGCAATTGCCAGGGATTATTGGGCAGGGTGGGTGGGTGGGTGTTGATGGCAGGGCTCAGAGGCCATGGCTCCAAGCGTGCACTGTGTAGATGCTGGGTTTGAACCGAGCCCATGCTGCCAGCGAGTAAACCCAGTTCTCAAGTGTAGCGAGTTGATTGTCTCATTCGGCTCATGATTAAACCGGGTCCTCAAGTGCAGACAGCTGATGGTATCAGCAACGGGCACAAATGACTGCAAGCAACAACAACAACAAAAGCCCTATCAAATCGAATTTTCGTTTTGCACTTAATTTGACATGCCAGCTTTTAAAGTATACACTGTCATGCTGTGCTACCAGCCTGGCGACCCGGGTTCGATTCTCGCTGATGGCCAACACCAGTGACGATTATCTGAACCGGTCCTGGGCCTCTCCTAGGTCGACTCAGCCTCAAATGAGTACCTAGTGCGGTGTGTAAACATCGTCACTAGAGAGACAAAGGTGGCCGGGCGTGGTGTTGACCACCCACCCCCTCGTGTGCTGTGCCGGCCTTCATAGGTGCTCGCGAACAGAACTTGCCCCAACAGTCTGTTAAGGCTATACGGGGGATATTTTTGTGAATGTATGCAAGTTTTGCCGTCTACTTTGCAAAGAATAAAAGCGCCACTTGGTAAAGGTCCAACAGTGAAATATCTCTTCTGCAGCCATGCGTTCAGAAGTCCGAATGGATTCTTCATCTCGTGATGCGATGCCAAAAGGGCACCTGGATTAGACACGACTTTTTATTGTTTCAACTTTAAAACATCGCGTTTCCAACGCACGGCGCGCTAGCCAACGTGAAATGAATCTGGTTGAGAGTGTATTCACACATCACGGACGGCGATTTTGGATGCAAGATATCGCCGGTTGTAATCAGATGGATGAGGATAAATGGAATAAAGTTTGGTGCCGTTTCGTTCTGGGTTTAATATACACATTTTTTACTGGGTTTGTTTTTCAATTATAATGAACGTGCTCGGTAGAATAGGATGAATATGATTACGGGTTTGTAGTTGCTTCAATTTCCTGAGAGATAACTGGTTTGGCTTGCAGTGCAGGTCTTTTCTCTCAATCACACACACACACAATAACAGGCCCGTGTGTTCTTGTCAAATACTTTTTTCTCTCTCTCTACTCAAGTGCCACTGAGTTGTGGTTCTCTCAAGGTTGACAGGCAGGGTTGGTGGATCATACCTTGGACTATGCGGACGAGCCATCCACTTGCAGGATCAGAGAGGTGCATGTAGGGAGCAGTACAACAAATAAGGTTTCTGACCTATCTGTACGTATGGTTCGGCGTTAGTTTCATATTCGCATACACGTGACCAAATATGACATTTGGGACCGTGATATAAAAGACACAAGTATAAAAGAAGATCTTGGAAAATCCAAATCTTCCCTCCAGATATGGACACCAAATCACCAACTGCCAGCCACCACCGCCACCTTCCCGTCAGATATTGGAGACGTCCGCTCTGGACGCACGGCCCGTCCCTCTCGTGACGGCCCCAAAAGCGCGCCCCAGCGCCACGCAATGACTCGAGACGCGCGGTGTGGCGGGGGTGGACAGCGGCTTCCCGAAACAAGAATCGCACTGATGACCCGACGGAGGAACAGCCCTGGTCTCTCTGCTGCAGCCTCGGCGATAGTGGGGTGGGGTAGCGAGACGATGACGATGACGCTCTCAGTCATGTCCCAGCAACAATCACGTGGGGAAGCAGGTGTGGATACATCCTCCACAAAGGGGAAGATCAAGGACTCGTCAACGCTGCCGATGCGGCAACGGCACTGCAATGATGATCGCCCAAGGCAGTACAACGTAAATAAAATAATGTTTTATTTTATTTTACCAGATAGGTCCCAACGAAGCTATACAGCGCTTGTTTTTAGAAGCTACCTGGGCCACAAATGATATCCCAACGAAGTGGCTTACCATGTGGAAATGTATATCAGCCAAATACTCCAAACGCGCGTTTCTAAACGTGGAGGGAAAACTACAGAGGAACCGGAGAAAAATCTATGCGACCACGGGGAGGACATGCAAACTCCAGATGTAGGGCAGGCGTAAGGGTCGGGATCAAACCCACGACCTCCTGCATACACAGGCGAGGGAGTTAACATCTCCTAGCCACCGCGATGCCCATTCTCGAGGAATAAGCGAACTCCACTCAGCTACCCACCGCGGATGCCATGCAATGGCTTACCAACATGAAACATACAATTGTAGCCCAATACTTTTATTTTTCAAACGCCAAACGAAAGAAGAAGACGTAAAGGAGTATTGAGGATCAGTGCGAGATCTCAGAGGGAATCCTGTTTGACCATTGCCATGGAGGAGTTTCAAACGGGCAGTGCATAACTGTCACGTTGAAGTGTACAACTGTCGTGTTGAAGTGTACAACTGTCGTGTTGAAGT
>CM025673.2:7318097-7355567 GCA_014621495.2 Entosphenus tridentatus
AAATCGTCCAAAATCGCGTGATGTCATTTATGGACGGCCCCTAAGAACTGTATGTGGTTGATGACGACGGGGAGCATACACAGAGGAGAATTGTACAGTACAACAATGGTTCATGTTGCACTGCACTCCGCTGTCCAAATTGTAGCCCCACAGCAGCCAACAGCATCCTGATGCGCAGTGGTCACGCACCCGGACGCTGCCCAGGCTGAAGCATGCTTAGCTTGTGAGATCTCCAGCACATTCCGGGTTGTTTGGCCTTGTCATGCTTGAAGTGCAGAGTCAGCCGATGAATCCCACTCGATTCACGAGCCCACGACCCTATGAAGCTCAAAGGAGTTTAAGAGAATTGTCGAAACGTTGACGGTGAATTTAGTCGTGAAAAGTCTCGAGCCATCGGAGAGGATCTTTATTGATCATAATTTGATCGTTGCTATACATAGGCACGTAGGAACCACCTGGTTCCACCAGCCCACAGGGGATTATTGTGTCCGTCCGTCCGTTGTGCATCCAAAAATGGGAGGGGTGCGGCTGGGTGGAGAGGGGAGGATGGGGAGGGGCTGTTTGGGGAGGGTGGGGCTGGGTTGGGGGTGGGAGGGGTGGGGCTGGGCGGGGAAGGGCTGGTCACCTCGTGGTGCCCTTATAAAACTCAACGTTTAACCTACTCACGCCGGCTTGTGCCCGCCCTCACAGTCGGGCATATTTGCGGAATACACCACGTCGCCGTTGACCCTGGCCATTGACCGAGCAACCCAACACGTTCCTACCAGCTCCCTCAGCAAGAATGTGTTTTGAAGCGTGACAATCTTGTCGGTTGGTGAAGGGTTCACAACACGGGTTTGGCATACTACTACTTCATTGGCCTAAACGAAACACAAATATGCATCATCGTGACGGATAAAATAAAAGGGTTCACGCCCTTTCTAGCAATAATCCAGGAGGCGTTCAAGATGTTCAAACACCAAATAGGCACCTATGACAAGGCATCAAGTCTGCATGAACAGCATACACTGGTGGTAAAACACGCAAACACATGTGGTTTGATAATGTATGCATTTCCCTTCAAACTGTTTGGGCCACACCAGAGTACTTGCTATAGCCCAAAGGACACCGAACGGTGAACAGTACTAGGCCGATGCAAATTCCAAAGCATAAATAGCTCGAGTTGAGCAGTTATTAATATATATGTGTTCGTTATGGAAAACCCAATTTCAAACATTCCTTTCGAACAGGTCAGTGGCCTGCTTGCTACCTGTAATACCTGCCTCTCAAAACATGAATTCATTGACCTTGGTCCAAATGCCTCTAATGGCCCGAGTGTTTATGTAAAAAACGCACGTGTTTTGCAAAGCAGTTTCCCGTGTAACTGGCAGCTCAATTTACCTCCGTGCGATAGATTTTGGCAGCAGCAAGCAACTCCAATTAAGTGCAAAATGGCCTGGTTTTTTTGTAGTTGTTGTGGCCACTCAGTGACTAACCGCCCTGCGTGGAGAGTTGCTCCGATTCCTGGAGGGGGCTGGATGGGGGTGGACGCAATGCCTCAACCGCTGCGGATTTGCTGCTAATTCCGCAAACACGTGGATGCTTCTTCTTCTTCTTGGTTCTTTCGGTAAAGACACGTGGAAAGAATTTAATAAAATAATAAAAATGAAACATAATAAAATAATTCTCACGGCGTTTCGCCCACAACGCAAGTAGCCGTCTTCAGGTGAAGAACAGGTCTGCAAGGAGACAGAATCTGCTGCTGCCACAGTGGTGTAATGTGTGTGGCACGACTGACTTGTGCAATGCACAGGTCGCCGGTTCGATTCCATCTTCCTGGCACAACGGTGGCGGTTGAACCAAACGGTGCAAGTCTCTTAAAATCCCTCCGTGTCTTTTTCCCGCGAGTGCTTTCTCACGTCACTGGCCGTGAAAGGGCCTTCATAGGAGGGGGGGATACTTTAGAGAGAGGTCTCCACATGAGGGTACTTTGGCCGACCTATCTCCGCTGGCCAGGCGTCCTGGTAGATGTAGGAGTACCGGCACTTTCCGCCACCACCTGCCGATTTACCACAATACGTGTAATCTGCCGATTCGCTATGTTTGTATGTTGAACGTTCACACCGTATGTAGCCAACCGTGCTAATCAGAGGTGCGGGAATGAATGAGTTGACCACAGACTACCATCATAATCACCGATATCGATAACAATCTACACGGTTTGGCTATAAAAAAGGTGAACAAACAGGCGAGAGAAATTGGGGCGAAGGATAAACACGAGCAAACAAACAAAAAAGGTAACATGCAGCGAGTTGACCGTACAAGAGGAGAATGATTGTTGGAAAGAGACACAATGTGACGCTTGCCTTTACTCTTATGGGAATCGCTGAAGGGCAACCTGGGATCGTAACGACGAGCTAAATAATTGGCCGAGAGTGGTGATGGCTTCGTCACAAGAGACGAGCAGCCAGGGGTCGTCGCGGATTTAGTCTCCCTAGGACCTCTGGCTCGCGCTCACTCAGATTTACCATTCAATATTCTTTTTTAAATTAATGTATGATCGAGGGGTTACCACCAGCCCCTGGCTCCCACTGTGATGGATGTGAACATATGCACCGCAGGGGTAATCAGCTGTTTATCAGCCAACGAACATCAGCTTTTCTCTGGATGACATTGCTCGCAACACATCCACAGTGCAATCATTTTGGCACAACAATGCGGGGGCTTGTTTCGTCACGACAAAAGTGTAGCCTCAACAGACTGTTAGGGCAAGTCCTGTTGTCGAGCGCCTATGAAGGTTGGCACGGCACACGAGGGGCATAGGTGGCCTGCACCACACCAGGTCGCCTTTGTCTCCCCAGTGGCGATGTTTACACACATCACCAGATACTTATTTGAGGCTGAGTCGACCTAAGGGAGGCCCAGGACCAGTTCAGATAATCGTCGCTGGTGTTGGCCGTGAGCGGGAATCGAACTCTGGTCTCTGGGGTCGTAGCGCAGTGCGCAAACCACTGCTCTACTCTAATGAACACACCCACGATGGAGTTAAAGGTGGCTGCCATGCGCACACACACACACTCAGCGACACGGCCAACTGAACATGTCTTCAGCCTCTCCCTCGGCATGCATGACTCTCGTAGGCAGGCATGGCGAGGTTCGGCGAGCAGCTTGGCCTCGGACACCGTCCGTTGCAGAGCGGCGCTGTCGATGGCTCTCGAGCAATCCACGAAAAAAATTCAGCCTCCACAAGTCAGATTACAGGTAAGTGCCATAGCCGGCTTCAATAGATCGCACTTAATAATGGGCTGTTTTGACAGTTCCTATGAGCGACACACCTCATAGACGTTTCTTCCACCTTTAAATTAGAATCGGGTTCTGTTACCGTCAAAAGGAGCGCTTCGCTTTTTTTATATTTCCGGCTGTCCGTCCTTCTGTCCGTTTTTTTATTTTCTCATCCCACGCGTGCCCCCCACCTCCCCGTCTCTCTCTCCGCTTTCTCTCTCTCTCTCGCTGCTCCTTTTCCGGGGCAAAAAGCAATCCCTTTGTGAATTAATGTGCCAGCGGAGCCTTAAATAGCACCGTGGCAACACTGCGCGATTATCGGCTGGTGAGCAGGCCCACCGAATTGGACATGACACAACAAAATGCAGTCAACTCGACTCGCCATCACCGAGGCCCTTAACGACGCTGCTGCTGGGGGGAACTTGCTTTCATCCAGTCCCTCCCTCCTCCGGCGCAGTCTACGGGAACATAACCCCACACGCGCATACACACACACACAGGAAATCAACACGGAGCTTTACAAATAGTGTTTAGGAGCCCAAAGACATCGAATGCATGGAGGCGTCTAAAATTTATTCAAGTTTCCCACCATTAGTTTATCGGCATGTTGCGGGTGGTGGGGTGAAGTTACCTCCCACCTCTTCCAAGGCGTCTTGGCATCGTGGAAGGGTAGGCACAACTGCAGCTCGAGGAGCAGTGGTTCATGGTTGCGAAGCTCTCTGGACGCACGACCCACTCGCGGATCACCGTGCGGTAGGAAAATTGGGTGTCTTGTGACAAAAACGAAATGAAACGGCAACTATTTGGCAGACCACTTTCCGCGGCCTTGCGGAACACCATTGGCCCACTGGTTTATATACTGATGTCCATTTCTTTAGTTCTGCTTTTTGTGTTTGAGTTTGTTGTTCTTCGCACCGTTGATTAGCACGTTTGGCTACGTACGGTGTGAAAGAAGTTCTCCATATATACACGCGAGTGGCAATTGAACTCTGGCTTGAGTTAACGCAACATGTACGTTATCGCTGCCGATGTACGGTTCAGAAATTTCCGCTGCCAGCATTACGACGATTCTTGAGTTAAGAGGCCACAATGATCTGACCAAATTTCCTGCCGTTCAACCGAAAATATAATTTGGGCATTAGGACGCTTGTACACGTGACAATTGCATTTTGCTGGTTGTGTTGGGCCGTGGAGGGGTTTCGGCGACAGAAATTTGGCCTATACCAAAAAAATAATTATGAAATTGAATTTCCGTTCATAGAACTATGTGGTAGCCACCTCGCCACTGCTCTCCAAGGTCAAAGGGTCGCCCTTATAGCCTGCACAGACTGTTTCGCCAAGTGCTGTTAGCAAGCACCTGTGAAGCTGGGCACAGCGCATGAGGCAGAGGTCGCAAACGGGTTTTGATTCCTTACCCGTACCCGGCCGCACCAGGGTCGCAAACGGGTACCCGTACCCTACCCGATACCCGGCTACCCGTACCCGGCCGGGTATCGGGTAGGGTACGGGTACCCGATTGCGACCTCTGGGATGAAGCCATGTTGCAGGCGTGGGTGGGTTGATTCTAGGAACTTGAATTGTGAGAAGAGACAAGACGTTGGGAAATGAGTGACAAACAGTTACTCACCAGTGACTCACGCCCTACCCGTACCCGTACCCGGCCGCACCAGGGTCGCAAACGGCTACCCGTACCCGGCCAGGTACGGTTAGCCGGGTATCGGGTAGCCGATTGCGACCTCTGGCATGAGCGGGTGGTGTGGCCATCACCACGCCCGGCGGCCTTGTATCCCTAATGCTGACGTTTACAAACTGCACCAACAACTCAGTACAAGGGGAGAGGCAACATAGGGGTGGCCCAGGACCGGTTGAGTGGTCACAGTGCAGTGCGGAAAACAACATTCCACTGCCCCCACCACACACACAACCATATCAACGCATTCGTACATATATCGCGTATATAAACATCGGATCTCACACAGTGTAAAGTGGCCTATCTCCATCGTGCGGGGGGCTCTAAAAGCAGCGATCCTTGATGCGGGAGGCCAAAGCAACGCAGCGCCTCGTAGCCACGGTGCATGGCGGCGATGCCGGGGATGGCCATGATGCTCCCTAAACAGTGATGGATTCAACCGATGAGTGGGTCACCGGGGAGAGGGGGCAGAGTGCGGCAGGGGGGCGATTGCCCCCATGAATGCTCTCTGCCAGACGGCACCATCAATCTCGGCGTGCCTGGAAATCCGGGCCTAGTCATCGGCGATGCTCTCTCTGCGAAAAGGAATCTTTTTAAGAGCCGGGGTGAGAGGTATCGGATAGGGTTGCCACCACCTGTCTTGGGGAAATATGAAAGTCTTCCCAGGACATTACAAGTCCAGGTTTTTTGTCAGCGGTGTAATAATGCACTGCTCGAGACAATTTTTTGGTGACACTAGAGACAACAGATATTGCAGGTAGTTTTCCCTTCTTATGGAACTGATGTATTCTTTCCATAATGTCCCAGTTATTTGTACTTCAGGAGGTGGCAACCCCAGGGAGAGGGCTTCTGCCTTGGGTGCCCTGAGCGGATGACATGGTCTGGATTCATGGCGCTATTTTGGCCGTCATATCTGGCGGAATGACGATCGTTTTTGTGCAAAAATGCGCATTGTGCAATCCATTTGTGGCCAATTCCACACAAAACTTGCACAATGGCCCAATCTTAGGTGGAGTTATGGCTGAGCCAGCAGTGGTGGAAAGTTTCTACATATTCCACCCTATGTGTGAAATCACATCAATCACAAGGGACTGTGCAGGAAGCACTTAACCCTTTCCCGTTTCGAGACGACTGCAAGTTGCAGGGTGGGTGTTCCATTCATCGCCGAATCACGGGAACACGCAAGCGACTCAGCGTTAATTTTATTTAGAGGGACATTGCGCTATTGTTATTGAGGACATTGTACTCACCGCCGCGAACCGTAGCGACACGACCACACTATGACAGCCTTCTGGGGAGCCTCGGTACTGATGAAGTTATTTTATCATAGGGTTTTCACTCCGATGACATATGTGTGCATCATCGGAACGGGTTAAGAGGCCTCCGAATTTGCGTGTAAAATAGAGTAGTTGCAAAATTCAACTCCCCGACCGGAATTTGAACTCGCAACCTACCAGCTCTGGATCCAGCACACACCACTGCCTGGCCCATGCGTTACAGTTACGACTACAGTACGAACAACCTCGTCTCTGTCACCCACGGATGAGGCCGTGTTATTACGGAAAATGATAGTGGCTGTCATTTCATGCATGCAGTATAACGACGCGCAATGGCTCGACACACACACACACATGCACGTTTAATAGGGGAGAGGAAAGAAATAGGTGCAGGGGTAAGCGTAATCACCGGGTGATTCACCAACCCTAATTCAATGTCACTCGAACCTTTAGCATTCCTACTCCTCACTCATCTACTTTCATAATAGTAATAACATTTTAACTATGCATTAGTCCATCTCTGGTTTCCTACCACGTGTAAAAGCAGTCATGGAGATAGATAAACAAACCCAATATAGGGCCAAAGAGGTTGGGCACTTGCTGGCGATGGTTCTGGCTGCTTACATAATGGTCCCCATTTTTCTACGACACCGAATCGTCAACGCGACCTGTGCACGTTACAGTTTCTTATCCTGCAACACACAAAGCGACGATGTGGCTGGTTTGCAAATTCACTCGTGAATACCTCTGGTCGCCAACACGTAACGGGCCTCGCCTTTATTATTCCCCAGCATCAAATGCCGGGAGGCGTGCGTTTTGAGAGGTGGCCTCAACCCCACGTCGTTTCATTCGGTGTCCGTGGCTCCGACTGTGACGGCTGAGATGCCAGCAGAGTGGGGCAGCGAAAAATACAATTCAAGTCCAATCGATTTACGGAGGGGCACGCCAGCGGAGGATTTTGGCGGATGCTGCCATGGTGTTATGGTGGCCGGAAGCCGATGGGAGGGGTGGATAAAAAGGCATCTGTATCTACACATCAGAGGTCGCCAGTTCAATTCGATCTCCCGTCGTGGCAGTTGAACAACGGCGCAAGGTTTTTCTTTTCATTCTACCCCTGCCGCGTCTACGCTCGCGCCCAATCCGATATGTTCACGTCACGTAACGTATTCTTGATTTTGAATAAAAACGCATGCTTTGGAGAGGACTGTGCAGCGAAGCGTTTCCCCCACGTTTAAAGGAGATTGCCCCTCATTTTGTCCTCGTAACCTATGCAATGTCGAACTGCCACTTTACAAACACGTTTACATTTCTGAACTTTGCACGTATACACGCCGATACCTCAATCCCCAAACAAATGAGATCTGTGATGCTGTATTAGGTCAACATTTAAATACCCACGAAAGCACCGCCGAGTCTCAGGAATCATTTTCAGGAGGGTCCTGCCAGGTGTCGCAGTAGGGGGCGATATTTCTGTACCGTATTTTCCTGTCCTAAAATGAGTAATTGGCAGGTAAGTTGCTTCAATTCGGCAGCTTTGGACCGTGACTGGCACACGGCCTCCTCTTGTATTACACGCTTTCTATTAACTCACTCTGCTGTTGTTGTCGTTGTTGTATCCTCAAATCTTGTAACTCAATTTTAACCCACTTCCCAATATGGTATCGACTGCAAACTTGGTATAATTATGTCATACTGATGACAATACTATATTCTATCATTCAAAATAAAAATAAATTTAAACTATCTTTTTTATATGTTATGTTTTTCCTTGGGTCCACAGTCAACTGACGTTGGCTGCAAATCGCCACAGCCCCTTACGTTATGGCAAGCCTGGAGTCGTGGAGTTCTGCCATTACTCGTACGGTACATTTCATTAAAGCGTGTTTTAAATTGTTTTATATTACTTATTTCGAATTACGTCACGTTACTTAATGACGTGACATCATTCGGCAAGTGATATTTAACATCCACTGTGCAGCAGATGACACGTGTTATTGGTTAATGCACCACCTGCAGTATTAAACGAGGCAGGTACATCCTGGGCTCGAAATCATGGACCTAGGCAACGAGTGGCGGTATTCGCGACCGCTCAGCCAAGTCAAAACGCCCACAGGTTGATTGAGCCAAGCAGAAAGCACTCGAAAACGTCTGATTTTGAGCGCTGCACTTGGAACCACTGGGCCACCTGATTCGGATAAAGGTGGAACAAATGACGCCAAATAATTTTAGATGCTTGCGAAAAATGTAAGATTCCGCTGCGCCTCGCTTGCTTTGCAGCATGGGGCACGACGAAACACAATACACCTCTCCCCTGTGATTGGTTGGGATGAAGGCACAAGTCTCTTTCCTGCTGTGCCATCGTTAACGCCCCAAATACCCAGCCTCGCAAAACTAAACAACCGAGAGCAAAGTGGCTCCGTGATTTATCAGCCCTAACCCAATGGCGTTTTGAATCGCTGTAACCATTGGTTACGGCGACATGGCCAAGCTGTAGCATTTGTCGTCGTGTTGCGGGTCATCCTGGTCAATCCTGTGGATGTTATTAACAATAAACAATGTGTGGCGTCAGCTTCACCGCTGGACTTTTAACGTTCTCGTAAATGTTATTCGAGACAGAGGAGGCCACGTGCGCCAACGTCTCACTCCACGTGAGAGAGAGAAAAAAATCGACTGGAAAATGACCAAATAACCCAATTTGCTTGATCAAAGCAAGCCTGGTTCTGTCGAAACTGGTCCACAATTTGCTCGTCTTGAATCAACGCTGTTGAAAGTATACATGTCCGGAGGGCCGTGCATTCGATGGGTTGTGTAAGATATGCTTTTTAAAAAATATATGTGAATAGAGAGTGCCCTAATTAATTTGTTCTTTTCAAATATGGGTGCATTTGGCAATTGTATCTGGCAAATTCAGCAGCGTTTAGTGAACAAGCTGTGACTGCTGATGAGACCAGGAAAGTTCGAAACTAGTCCACGGTTTGCTGGCTAAAACAAACGCTGTTGAATAATATTGGCTTAGGAAGCCAATAGGCTGACAGACTAATATTTAATAATTATGTATTTACATGTGGCGACACAACGGAGTTCTGCTTGCATTTGCCAATGACGTAATTGGGTAAAATCACAAAAAGACAAAGATCCACCGTTTAGTCTTAACAGACTGGGCAAGTGCTGTTAGCGAGCACCTATGAGGGCCGGCATGGCACTCGAAGGGGTGGGTGGCCAGCACCACGCCCGGCCGCATTTGTCTCCTGAGCGGCGAGGGTCAGATAATCGTCACCGGTGTTGGCCGTGAGCGGGAATCAATCTCGGGTCACTGGGATCGTAGCGCAGTGCGCTAACCACTACACCACCGCTCCCCAATTGGGTAACACCACACAGCGACATCAAACACCCCTCCCCACTTACTGACAGACGGCACCTGTCTGTGAAACAGGAGCGGCCTTCATGATAGCCTCTGCGCGAGAAGAAAATGGCACCAATATCCAACACCCTTACTAAAACAGGTTAGCAAAAAAAAAATTCCAGGCGGCCCATTTTGCTGAACAGCGTGGGTTGGGAACGAGAGGCAGCGATGGGGGGTGGGGGGAGCTGGGGTGGGCAAAAGGTGGGTGGTGTGGGGGCGAGGTTTTATATTAAAGTTGACCTGCGTGGTGAGCAAGTCAATGTTGGCTGGGTTTTTCTCGGCGATGCTCAGCGGAGCCGAGTGGGTGCATTGTACGAGCACTTTTGAGAATAAATTGTATGGGTTTTTTTGTTGTAATGATAGCATAAAAGCCTGCAGAACAGGTGCTTTCACACAGCGGGTGGTTGGTAACCGTTCAAAAGTGTTCAATCCTGGTCTTACACGATCCTCCAGTTACAGCCTTGAAATTACCGTGCGGATACATGTAATTTAGAGTTATTTTTATGTATTTACTTTTTTCCCTTTCGGTTCATTTAATTTATTTCCTCCACTTTCTTCGTTTTCCCGCTGGGCCCCGCGTGCAAGCCTCAGTCTTTTGAGGCCGGGTTTAACAATTTGTCGCGAGGTGACGAAAGAAACTCTGGTCAATATTAATGATCGGATGACAGAATGTGGATGATGTGTGAAGGCGCGTACGTTTGCGTGCCTGGGAACGGATGCAGGTGGGCATGTTTGTCCATTTCGAGGTGAGTTGGATTAACAAAATAATAGTTTGATTTTGTAATTTCTAATTTTTTTTACCCAATTTCAGATTTTATGAAGTCATTTTCATATTTAAACGTCTTGTGTGTATCACATTTTAATACGTATTTTTGTTCATACACGAATTATTCCGATTTTAACTACTTGAAAAGTAGAACATTCGATCGTCACTTTTTACGTAACATTCGAACGGTAAAATTATTTTGATATAAACTTTTTTTTCAAAAACGCACTAAATTTTCCTTCACGTATCGTCAAAATGATGTTATGCTACTTATGCAACAGCACTTTTGGTGGGGAAAGCGCTGACGTGATGCAAAGGAGAAGTGACGTCACATGAAGTGACGTCACTTCTCGTATCAGTCTGAAGCACGTGCAATTATTTAGCAGCAGGAAATACGCACTGATAGAATAACAAATAGGGTTTTTCCCCTTTTTTCTGGCAACAAAACTGACACCTTTTGCAAGGAATAATGCTTACATTAACCACAATACTTGCAGTCAAATGAAAAAAACCAATACTCTGATAATTTATGCATTGTCCTTTAAACTGATTGGTCCACACCAGAGACAGCTTTCTTTAGAGCCTGGCGTTATATGGTGTTCGACCAGATGACGCCAAAAGGCGCACAGTTCAAAGACAACGCACTACCAGAGTAATGAGAGCTCGGGGTGAGCAGCTACATCATGGGACCTCCCTTGCAAAAGGTGTCAGTTTTGTTGCAAGAAAAAAAGAGCAAAAACCCTATTAGTATATTTAGGTACTGGCAAAGGAGCTCCCATGATGATAGAATAACGTTATTCTTTAGACACATTGGTATGTTTTCATTCATAATCTAGCTTTTTTTTGGGGTTGGATCGTGTAAATATATAAAAGTGTTGTGGAACCCGACACCACCCAACACAGCCAATTCGTAAGGGTTGTCATGTAAATAGAACGTGCCAATTCGTTAGTAGTACAGCACACCAGTGTGTTGGAGAGCAAAGCCACAACATTTACAAGCAAACCCACGTGTTGTGGCGGGCTTAACGATACATTTATATATTTACGCGATCTAACCCAACTTACAATTTCATTGTCAAGTTCATCTTTCCAAGAGCACCCCAGTTCGCTTCCCATCCACCACTTTAAACCGCGATAACTGCTGGAGGTAATCATCCTCGCATCTTCTGCAGCTGTGTCCCACCGTTTGTGTTGCAGACATCGCTTCGTGGGAACTATGGTGGACAGGCGAGAGTAACCACCGAGCGGCAGCCAAAGGGCAAAACACGTCCACAAGAGGACGCTCACCGTTAAAAATCGAGCGATGAAAATCGGCTCTTGTGGATTGTCGCATTGTGGGACTGTCCTCATTTATTTCGTAAATGGAACTAAACATATATATGCTGTAAGCCATTCGGTGGCATCCGGGGGAAGCCGAGTGGAGTGAACTTGTTCCACCAGAGTACGCGTGTTGTACTGGAGCAGCTGAGTGGAGTACCACTCGTTCATCAGCGATACGCCTGCTGGTTTGCCCCCTCAATTCATTCACAGTTTAGCAAGTCCTTGAACTTTCATTAATGGAGGGAAGGAATATCCACACCTTTCATGCAGCACTGACGGATCGAGAAGAATTGGCAATGCCCACATCCACCAGTGTATTGATAACGGCTGCTGCTGCTGATGATGGTGGTGACACATGCACAACCCCAGATAAAATGGTTATTCCGAACAAGCTGTCCACGGACTTTTGCAATCCATAAGCAAACTCACGTTAACGTTTGGGCAATACAAACACGTGGAGAATTTACTTGCACACAAAGGAAAAACATTGGTATACGGAGCTAATAAAAAAATCATTTCACAAATAAATGCACGTGTCTGTAAATGCTGAAAATATATACACATGGAAAAAGAATGCACGAAGGTTGCTAAATTAAATTTCAAATGTGCTTTGCCGGTGCCGGATTGTAAATGAGGCCCACCAAATCCTGAGGAAAAACGCATTATTTTCACGGAAAACCTTTTCAGCTGTTCTTTAACAACATGCGGCACAGGACACTGACTTAAACGCACACACGCGTAAACAACTTCGGCAGATAACCACTGCTCGAAGATTAAAAAAAAGCAAGACAACCCACGACTATGAAGGGTCATTTGTTTGGACATCATGCGAGGGAGGAATGCTCTATTCAGCGCAGGAGTTCCGCAGTTGATAGTGTCTGCTATCTAGAAGGTTCAGACTCCTGTCCTTAACTATGGGGGAGCTTTATTATGAAATGCTTTTTTCAGGCCATTACAGTCTCAAAATTGCTATTCTACAAACGCCACTGCGTTGTCATTTTCTTGGCTGTGCTGGCAGAAGGTACCTATTTCCTTTTTCTATTATTTAAGAAAAGATATTCTAAAAAGCGTTTCCATGTAAGTTTCCCGGGCGTTATCCAGTACCCACGATAAGAATCGCGAATTGAAAAACTGAACAGGCCAAAAAAATTTACAGATGTGAAAGTAATACGATTTGTTGTTTAATTGTTCTGCTGAACTAAACATGCATGTACACGATTACAAAGATCCCCCATATAGCCTGAACTGACTTTTGGGGCAAGTGCTGTGAGCAATTTATGAAGGCCGCGACAATACACGACTGAGTAGGTGGTCAGCCTTTGTCTCCCTGGTGGCCATGTCTAGACACCACACCAGGTACTCATATGAGGTTGAGTCAACCTAGTGGGAGGCCCAAGACTGCTTCAGATATTTGTGACCGGTGTTGGCCATGGGCAAGAATCGAACTTGGGTCGCCGGGTTCATGCACACACGCCCACATACACACATGGGCAAAAATGACAAGACTCTGGTGGAGTGTTTGGAACATCTGTAGGAATGAAGTCAGAGCCTTAGAAGAAGTTACTAATGGTGTCGAGGCGTTTAGAGTTGAGACTTAGTTTTGGTTTGTGTTGAGAAGACTTAGATGATGCAATGAAAAGGGCCATCTACGGAGATTCGAGAAACGTATACTCGCATAGAGGCCTTTAGAACCTCATAGCGAAGCATGGATTCGCAGACCCAACCTCATGCAGAGAAACAGACTTGCAGAGTCACGCAGAGACCCTGAGACTGACTCAGATAGCCACTCACGTGAGGAGGGCCGTAGGTTTAGGCAGAAACCCATAGACTCACAGGAAATCATAGACTCGCAGGCCCACAGGGTTACTGAGATAGCCACCCTCGCATAGAAAACCATAGACTCGCATGAAGGGCCATAGACTCGAGCAGAAACCCATAGACTCAGATGGCACTGGTGCAGGCCCAGAAGGATTCGACAGGGGTTGACGTTGAGATGGAAGGATGCAGTGGAGAGAGAGATACAAGGCTAGAAGATGTGACGAGAGGAGAGTGCAAATTTATGGAGAGAGAAACATCTGACCAGCTGACCCGCGTAGTGAAATTTGGCTTTTGGTTCAGAGAATAAGAAGATGGCATTCACGATTGTCTACCCCAAGTTTCGGGACGTTCCTAACGCCCACCGATGAATTTATGTTGTCAAAATGTCCCCGCACTTCTCTTGACAATGAATTCTGCAAAATGAAAATGTCAAATGCATTTTTCAAACCTTGTCACTTTGAACCGCGCACTCCGCCACGCATCCTTGCACACGTGATTACCGAAGGACACTCAGCTTACACATACAGTACATTTTCCACATAGATGTACGCAGGGTGTACACCTAAGAACGCTTAAAATATTTTTACTTTTCACTCCTTTTTTCTTCCTTTCCATGACATTCGTTGAATTTTAATAATCACGTTAACGTTAAAAAAAGGAAACCAGGCGTGTGTTGATACCAGAATGCACATATTCTGGTCTTGCCGATTGTTTTGCGTTTCTAAGTTTATCATCATCTGCTTTGTTCTTGTTCTTACTTCCCCCCCCGGCCCCCACCCCCCTCATCTACGTTACCTCACATCGATCCCATCAGCATCCGTGTCCATGCCGCGTGCGTGGGAAGGTCGAATTATTACCAAGCGCCCGTGCGCTCTTATGTAACCGCTGCCCAGTGACAGTGCCATTTATCCGATGCACTGAGGAAGGAGAAAAAAACCCAACTTGAGTCTAAGGCACAGACGACGGTCCCGTAATCACTTAGCCCACTTCCAAACAACGGTGATGTTGCACGCCGATCATTGATTTGCCTTCAGGAACGAGCATTCGAAAAGCAACGGAACGTATTTGCCAAGATGCCCGATGACAGGTCATGTGGGGCAGATGCCCAGCAAACTCAAATGTGCAAATTCTTTGTTCATTTCAAGCAATTCATAAGTTGGAAAATATTTTCACCGACGCCACCATTCCTCTCCATGGCTTCCCTTCGGCGAGATCTCGCAGCTGTTGTGAGCCTATTAAATTATAATCGTGATGAATTATTACAGTCAAACCTGTCGTCCAGAGTCTGCTCTTATAAACAACGCCTCCATTCTCATCGTCTGGCTTTGATTTTTCCTCTTTGGTTGCCGAGCCCCGGGATGCCACCTCGAATGGCCTGTCGTGGGTAAGCTGCCCTTCTCGCACGCGTGCCGACACATCATCACAACCTCCTCTTGCAGATGCCATCTACATCCGTTTCCCGCCACGTTCGTCAACAAACTCACCAAGTCGCGTGCTTCATCGACACCGAGGATGAGGCCACGTGTTACGTGGGCACTCCGTGCTTCGCGCGTCCACGGCGGTGAATTGTGACATCGGGTGACGTCACTTTCGTTCGCGCGGCAGGACACGTGCAATTACGGCACCATGTAAATGATACGAATATCTGAAATGACGTGAAATTACCTTTAAAAAAAAATCAAACACGCGGTCTGAATTCTGACGTTTTAAAATTGTACTTATTACTGGTGTGCACTTGTTTGCAAGATTGCGACCGCACACTTTCAGTGGTCTGATCACGAACAAAACTTCCGGCACTTTGAACACGACATCACGCCGGCTTGCATAAAAAATCAACTGCACATATTTATTTATTGCCACAATTTGCAATGCATGAGATTAATTATGTTATTGCCTTTTTTGTGGATAATTTTATGGATTAGCACACATCCACAGAGCTCCACATGATGATTCCCACACCTTGCAGGAAAGGTCAAATTCTCCCCAGGCTCGCACTCGTATCTTTGGGCACGTGACGACCTCTGTTGTGGGCTCACATTTCTTTTGGTGAAAATTCCACAACCCTTATGGTGGAGGTTGTTCACATATCCGTGTATAACGTAAACCCCCAGCGAGTCGGATGTATGTGACGTTGTAGTGTATCGTTGACTTAGTCTACACCGTGAGCTGATCGGTTTTATGATCCTGGATTGACAATGATGGTGGTGACGATGATGATTGCATTGCTAATAGAGTAAATTAAAATATTAGTCATACACAACATAAATAACATTGTGTATAAATAGACATTGCACAAATCAATAAAGAACATTTTAATCAATCGCAAATTAATAAAATAGTATTTTTTCAAGAGCATAAGCCATGATTAAAACCATGTTAATTGAAGTGATGCATACTTCATATATAATGAAAAATGTATAACTGCAGATTGGATGTTGATATACATATGTATAGCATTGTCATCGAATCGGTAGCCGTGTTGGTCACGAGTATTATTTGACCATACTTCACCACTTTAGTCATAGGCCCTCTGCTGCTGACAATGCCAACACCACGTGAAATTTAGGAGTTTTGCGGTCCCCATCCCAGCACTATCCAGGCTCAACCCAGCTTAGCTTCCGAGTCCTGACAGGATCAATGGGCATTCTGGATGTTTTGATCATGCGGCTGTTTCTTTTTGTTGACAATAATGAAACGATACAAACGTTTTATCGGTAGCTCAAAGCCATTCACGTAATTGGTGATGGCCAACGTCAAATTGCAGGCTTCTCCTGAAATAAAGCCTTGAGATCCAGTATGGCTTTCCTGGATTAAGCAGGAATACAATAATTATTATACTATAGTATTACACAACACTGCATAATAACACTGGTCAACAACAACAAAAATATTTTTTTCTGGCCTGGACTTTTGCAGCTGTTTTGGACTAATTTCAGGGTGCTGATTCCAAATCTGATCTCAGATTTGATCTATCACATCTTATTTTTATGCTATCGGCATACCCCATTTTCATTGATTTTACCCGAAATTAACTCTGCCACTTATGATTGCAAGTTGTTGCGAGTCAGTGACTGCTTTTGTGTAAAAATATGGTGCTGTATTTTTAGGATAGTGTGTTTATAATATAATTTTATGTAGCTATCCACATTTATATAAAAAAAAAAAATCTGCAGTTTTTATTGAAAATGCATTATTTTAAATCTCAAAAACCTGATGTGATCGACAAAAACTGATGCCAGATTTGGAATCAGCACCCCAAAATTACCTAAAAACCGTTGGAATACCTTATGCCAGAAAAGGTGTGTTGACCAGTGTAATTTTTATAAACAAATCCTTTGATAAATCCACAGCTGGATGAAGGCCCGTCGGCTGTGGGGATCGTTCGACCATACTTCACCGCATTCTGTCGATGCGGGTTCAGGGCACAGCTCACCAACAATGTTCGCAGTCGCCAGGAATCGAACGCGCGGGGTAGGGGGGGATGTCGTTTATGGTTTCATAGCGAAGTGACGTAGACCAATGCCTTCGCCTATATTGTATATATATCTCAATTACTCTAACTCGATGTATTAATTTGTATAACAGATATGAAAGGCAGGCAGGTACTGTGTCAAACCCGCTATATATATTGCACATAGCCTCGTTCCCCATTCTGCCAGTGCATTATTAATACTCTCGCACAATACTTCCAGTGATTGCACGCGCAAGTGTGTGATTTCTTGAGAAATAACCCTGGACAGCCAAAGACGGGGCCTTTTAATAAATCATGCCCCCCACACTGCTTTACTGCTGCAAGCTGCCAACATTAACGACTATAGCCCAACATTCCATGAAAGGAAGGGGGGGGGCAGAGGAGGTCGACATGTTCACGATAGTGGAGAAACGAACCAGAGACCCATAATCGCCCTCTTCCCCCCCTCCCACTGTCACAAGCAGGCAATTCCGCGTCGACATACGCTAAACGAACGTCAACTTGTGAGTTAACTTTTACGGACAGAGAGAGAGAGGGACGGAGGGAGAGGATATTAAGAGTTTATTGTGGTTTCGAGAGAGAGACAGAAAAAGACGTCGGAATCTACTACGGTAAAAGTGTCCACGTATCCATCTCGAATGGTTTATTTTAAATGACCCTGGCACAGACCGTCCTTTACAGCATCTGCCATCACTTTTGTTGACTACAAAGCTAACCCCCCTCCCCCCCTCCCGTTGTCCAACCACCTGTGAACAACAGTGCTTCATTGGCACCACGTTAGAACATCTTTAGGCAGTTAACAGCATTGTTACTCACATATAATAATGATTTACAACCCTTTGTTCAATACACTGCTGAGTGAAGGCATCTCTGTCCTGTGTCGGTTTTTTTTAAGTTGCTTGACCATACTTCACCAGAGGACTGCAGGCATCTATTAAGGCCAGGACGGCACACGAGGGAGTGGGTGGCCAGCACCACGCTTGACCGCCTTTGTCTCCCCAGTGGCGATGTTTACACACCGCACCAGCTTCTCATTTGAGACTGAGTCGACCTAGGAGAGGCACAGGACCTGTTCAGATAATCGTCACCGGCGTCGGCCGCGAGCGGGAATCAAACTCGTGTCGCCGGGTTCGTAGTTCAGCTAACCGCTACACTACCGCTCACACGCAGATACTCACACACGCACGTGAACGACATTCATGCAGGACGCGTTACCATGGCAGGGATTGTGTGTTCTCTCATGTGATGATACACAAAGAGGGCGTCTAGGGTGTCCTACGCTGATCAATGCGCAGGCTGTTGGACTGGCTCTATATATCGCTCACCAACGGTGTTAGCTGTGGCCGTGTATCGAACTCAGGTCACAGAGGTTTTTTTAGATGCGCCGTAGGCTGACCACTCTCGAAAGCTTACCATAATGTTGTAGACTTCCCGAGAATGAGAGGAGGACTTGGAAGCCACCAGAGCGTGCATCCTGCTGTGGCACCCACTATCTGGAATCCCATCGTGCCCTCTCAATTTGTTGAATTTACCGTCAAAACGCTTTGAAACTCACGCTCAGCGTCATCTACGGCCACATTTGCAGCTGTGGCTTGACAACTGTTATTTGACAACTGTGAATTTGGAAGTGCAATTCATCTTCTCTGTATATTTGTTTTACTATTTCCGTCACTTTATATTTTCTTATATATTCTTCCGGTGTTTTGTGCTCGTGTACGCACGATTGAGTTGGTGTATGGTCCTTTAATTTGATCCGTAAGTAGTTTATTTTTGGGTTAGATCGTGTAGATGTAAATTGAGATTTTTTTTATACGATACAAACACAATCAAAGTCAAAATAAACTAATTATGAAATCATAATAATCGGTCATGAAATTCTGCGTAGAAAACTCTTCATGTATCCATCGTGAGACGAAGCATCATAGCCTTCCAACTTCAATCAAATGTCTGCATCAATGTGTCTGGCACGCGTAATTAAACAAACGTGTTCTTTAACTGTACTCGCAAGTGAACGATTGGAACATATCTGCGTGCCTGTATGGCCCCGTTATTAACGTTTTATTAAATGGGTGCCAGGAAAAACCGTTTTGACATCGCAGTTATGAGGACGTAAGACTTGTGCTGTGATCGATCACGTTTATTTATGCATTCGCTCGCTTGCGTTTCTCGTCCCCATCGCTCGGCAACGGAAATGTAGCGCCACAGTTACATGGCACACCATGTTGATCAATGAGGCAATAAACTCCTTATTGGTGATACAAAAAAAAATCGGCGACGAAATAAAATGCAACAATGGAGGGAAAACTTTGGCCGAACAAAGAATGGCGATTTGCTCAAGGGAGGCAAATCAAAATAATTCCATCATACTTTGTTCTTTTCTGTTATAAATCCAATACTGTGCTCCAACATCTTTATATGGGGCAGCTGTTTTTTTTTTGGAAAATGTACTCCGTGTGTTATATAATTTGAGATGAAGTCCAGTGCATTATTTATAAAAAGTTGCGTGTTTCCCTGCAAGTGTGGTTTTTTGTACCTCTGGAAGACTCTGCTTTATATTTGTTCACTGTTTTTTTGTTTCAGATGACTAACGCCATCTGCAAACATGTGAAGGGTAGATAGTATGTATGTAGAACTCCTTTCACGCCGTGCATAGCCAAGCGTGTTACATCGGAGATGCGGGACAGGTAGAAATCTAACATTAGGGATGCTACTGTAGTGTAATGGTTATAACACACTGGTTCTTGAACTCATGAGGTTCCCAGTTCTATTAAATATCTCGTCACAGGAGTTGAAGCAATTGGCATCGTTATTTAACCCCCCCACCCCTTCCTCTTCTTGACAAGGTTCACAGTTCGAACCCCAGCAGCCGTCCTGGTTAATACCGTGGTATTGTCCAAAAAACAACATTACACGCACCACATGCTTCGTAGTGGACGTTGAAAGGTATTGCGAGGTTATTCGAAAAAGAATAGGCCATTTGTAAACTATTTACTATGCTATATGGCTCTTTTTCCGAAGCGACCTGGTTACAAATGACAGCTCAACGAAGTGGCTCATCACGTGGAAATGTATAGCAGCCAAACACTCTAAACGCACGGTAATTGTAAATGTGGAGGGAAAACCAGAACACCCGGAATAAATCCACGCGACCACAGGGAGAGAGACACGCAAGCTCCAAATATACAGCAGCAGGCGTCAGGGTCGGGATCGAACCCACGACCTCCTTTTGTGCTCGCTCCACAGTCCAAATTGTCTCAAGCCACGTCGCAACGTGGCCCCCTTACTGCGACACTCCCGAGAGACGTGGTCCCTCTGCGATAGCCTTGCGCGATAATCAACGGTGCGATCATAAACGGCGCGGATGACCACACGCACTCACGATTTGATGCAGCTTAAAAATGAAGAAAAGCAACAAACAAAAAAGAATCAATTGCAAGCTACTAGAAATACAATTTAAATTTTAAATGAACCGCAAACTAACATACGGATATCGACGTGTCCGAGTAAAACACTGCAAATGAAGGTGCTGCATCACTGGAATCCTCGAGTTGACCCCAACGTCCTGGGGCTTCCCCGTGTTGTCGCACACCGTTCACCCCAAGCCTGCGGGAACGTCCAGCCATTCGTGAGAAACGTGCGTCTCCCCACCCAGCAAGAGGATCTCAATAACGTCCCTCACCATCGCCACCACCACTTGAAGTCACGCAGCAGCAAGGCCTATTGGATCGAGCCGCTTCAAGCCTCACGATGATTGATGCTGCTTGCGAAGCCGAATGGAGCTCACGAGAAGCTACAAACACCTCCTCGCGAAAGACCCCGACAACACGGAAGATCTCTTGCCTTCGATCTCCCGCTCTGAAGCTTCTGGGAACACAACCCCTGAACCGCATCTGCACACAAACCATGGCAGCAGCAGCAGATGCTGATACTTGGTGGTGATGATGCACACACTCCACTATTCCTGATGCAATCGTCTGGATCAACCACCTAAGTGTAAAATTCCAGCTGTTGCTCTACATCAACATCAGCAGCCATACGAAGAGGATTTAAAAATGAGGGATAGGTACATTCGTAATGCCCATTACAACTATTTAAGTGCCGTTTGTTGTTGGCCGCCAAGAGCTTTGGGCCTTTGTGCCTGTGCTTAGCAACGTCTGAGCAGCGAAATACAATCGCCAATAGGCATATTGTTCTATGTGTGTGGAGCATCATGGGATAATTCTTTGCTATAAGAAATATTTTAGAATTTTTGCTTTTTTAAACAAGCCACCTATTTTCGAGAGCATTCATTATTTCAGCATTTTCCCCGTAGAGGCATGCAGTCAGCGAGATGTTTATTTTTTGTGAATGAAACAGAGTGGAAAGGGAGGTAATGGCAATTGTACAGCAATAATGCATTCACACCCCCTCGGGGCCAGGAAACTGGCCATGTTTATCAAACGTGTTAAATTGAAACAAATGGCCCTTGGAGTCTGTGGGCACCCCGCATTTTAATAATGTATAATAATTAGGTTTATTAGTGTTCTACAGTTTTGCTTGGTTAGGCCGGGCTGGGTGGGGAGGGGTGCTCAGGGGGGTAGGCGAGGGGAGAGGCGAGGAGGGGGGGACGACAACGCTTCCATTGGGCAGCTCAATTCAACGCCACGATGTCAATTACGACGACGTTTACGACGACGTTTACGACGATGTTAATTTTTACGAGAGACGCGACACCACCCACCCCATCCGCGCCAACTCCCCTCGAAAGGAATGCCTCTTGGTTTCCACCCCCTCCCCTCCCCCGGCACGAAGAACTTCACACCGATCGGGAATCTTCCCCCAAATGTTCTTGGAAGGTATTCATATTCTTAGGTTTTTTCGGTAAAGTCACGTAGGTAAAAATTTTTTTTAATTTAAATTAATAAAAGTTAAATAAAATAAAAATCACGACGTTATTTTACTTTTATTAATAATATAAAAATTACCTACGTGACTTTACCGAAAAAACCTAAGAATATGAATCCTTGCAGTCACGAAAGCTTCAAATCTAGAATGAAAGTTCTTGGAAGGCTTCCATAGAATTTGCGAGCCGATAGAAGCTCTCCCTCCCGAGGCACGTTGAGCGAAACGTCGGAATGCCACTAATCGCGCGAGCAGGATTGACGCTGCTGCTGGGGTTGTCCTGGCTTGCACAATGCCGCATGCTGACCTTCCGTATCTTGCGCAAGCGTTCGTGCAAATGGGGGGTGGGTAGGAGGATTGGGATGCAGCGATTGTACCCCCCCCCCCCCCGCGAGGACATTGGTACCGTAATGTGACGTCGTTACGGCTAAATGATGTCTCAAAAAACATCACATTGCCCATCCCCGATGGCAGGTCAGGAAGTTATTTTCGTTCTCGTACAATGGCTGGGATCGCTTATCCGATTGAAGTTTTTGTTCTGAGAATTATGGGTTCCGCAGGCGGCGTTCGTGCGATAACACCTGCAAGGCAGGGGAGGAGAGGGGGGCCACGTGGACTTTTTCCATCTTCACTGCTGCAACGTTCCGGTGTGGGAGATGATCTCAATGTTCGCTGAATCAGAAATGCCAAAGATCCCGAGGAAGGGACCTCGATAATGTTGGTGAGCTAAGACTCGTCGGAAATAAATATTTATTTGTGTCGCCCAGTCATTTGTACAATTTTTTTAACAAAACATCTAAACAAATGTGAATAATGTATGCCGCCGCAGCGGTGTAGCGGTTAGCAGCGCACTGGACTTGCGATCCAGAGGTCGGCGGTTCGATTCATTCTCCCGGCACGGCAGCCGAAACAACGGCGAAAAATCCACACAACCACGGTGAGAGAGATATGCAAACTCCGAATATACAGAGGGCGGCAGGGTTGGGATCGAACCCACAACCTCCTGCATACTAGGGGAGGGATTAAACATCTCGCCACCGTGGCGACTCCGGGAATCTTGAAGATTGTTTTGAAGGTTCCCAGCTAATCAACTCCACCACCGCATGTTGTGTGTGTGTGGAGGGGGGGGGGGCAGCCGGTTTCCACACTGCTACCACATTCTCGGTGTAATACAAATCGCCTCCTACTTGGCCTCGGTCCTGAACTTTCCCACACGCAGCTTTCAGACTTTGCTCTATTGCATTGACTGAACACTTCCTCATTCTATAGGGAAATCGCTATAATGAGTTTTAGATCACACACACTTATGTCTTAAGTTGCTGGCGTTTCCACCCCACCAACCCTCCAACGAGTAACACTATTGGCTTCATGTCACGATAACTTTACACGCAGAGCACTTCGCGGCTAAGCCATTGCACCACATTGTGAGAGAGAACAGCCGTCGGACGTTGATGCTGTAGAACTACATCCCAAATTTCAATAAATGTCCACTTTTTTCTGTACTACGGCACACGTTTGGTGTTGGTTGCATATCAGACTAACATTTTTTTTTGCAGTATAATAAGCTGTAGAGAGAGAGTTAAAAATGCATAAATAACGACTTCATCGCAAAGTCATTGGTGACAAGGCCGAGACGACCAACTCACTACACTTTAGAAGCACCCAGTTTAAATCACCCACAGTGACTTAAACCTCAGATGCAAATTCTAGATTTGAAGCTTTCGTGACTGCAAAGATTCATACTCTTAGGTTTTTCGGTAAAGTCACGTAGCTAAAAAAGAAAAAATTATAGAAATAATAATAGAAATAAAATAATAAATCACGACGTTTCGGAGGCAACACAAGTCTCCGTCATCAGGTGGGACCGTCACAGCTAGATTTACTGTAACCAGTGAGGCAAAATTCCAAGAAGCGAGCTCTTAAATACAAGTTAAGGGGGGAGGGGCTTATCTAAATGTGGTAGCCAATGAATGGAACGTGTTGGGGGGGGTGGGCGGGGCTAAAAGATGCAAAGCCAGGATCTCAGCAGTGCCAGCTCATTGTCTCTTATATCAGTCTAATTAGCCATGCTCTATCCAGTGCCAGATGAAGGCCAATTCTCCCCATCACTCGATGGCTAAATCTCCATGGCTCCGTCCCTGCAATAGATGACCATTGTGGGACGAGTTTCGTTCCTTCGTTTCACCCCCGGCGCCATCCTCGGCCATCACACATTTTTTTGTCCCCCATCACTCCCCACCCACTCACCCACCCTATCCACGTACATGGTACCGTAACATAATACAACTGATCATCATCAGCCGTGGATGAAGGCCTGTCCCAAGCCATGGCCATTTTGTCACGAACCTGCGACGCTTAAAACCACCGTCACCCGATTCCGTGCCTCCAAAATAGGACACGTCCCGTTGCTGCGATGCCTGACGCACGCTCTTAATTCCCTGGGGGAGACATCAGGCCGTTTCGTCAAAATCGGCACATTTTTCAACACTCGAAAGTTTCGTCGAAAGAAAAAAATGCTTGACGGGGAAATTTTTTTTTTTTGCCGGAGATATGAGGCGAGGAACAAAATGAATGCAGGCATGATGTTTGCCTCTTTTTTTTTAATCATGTGCAATGGGGTAGCTTTGGACTCATTTCTCAAGCCCCGGTAACACAGCTTACATTCCGGCAAAGCCTCTGGAGACCGATATTATGCTGCGTAATAAGACGCTCTGTCTCGTGGTAGGGCCGATGGCTCCTCACTATTAGTGCCTGGGCAAAATGAGATGTGACGGGGATTGATTGATAATACTGGAGGGCCGTGCTTGCTGGAACTGTTCCAAATCAAGAGCATTGCAGATACTGTCGGTTTTTTTCTAATTCTTAATCAACAGAGTAACCAAATGTGACTTTAAAATGGCAGTCAGCATTAAGAGCTGGATTTTACAAGAATCTCCCCCCCCCACCATCTCATCTGTTAGCGCAAATCGTTTAGTTCTTGATGCATTATTTTTTTTTACCGTTAACGCTGGGTGGCCTGTAGTCCAGCACCATGGAGGCGCTGAGAGTTGGTGGATCACAAAGCTGTCAACCCATACGGGTTACTACGTATTCTTGTCCAGGGAAATTGAGTTTTCAGGCCCATTCGGCGGCGTACGGCTGTTTCAATACGGACAAAACATGTTTTTCTATTTGTTTGTGTTTCTCCCTTGTGATGGGGCTTTGTACGATGAACGTTGAGATTTATAAGGGACACGGGGATGTCATAAGGTAAGGGCACTCATAAGGGTTGACAGGTATAGGATCACACGAATGTTGTGAAACTCCCTTCCCACGGGCGTTTAAAGTGCCATACCCTGGCTCGCCAGGAGACGGCGGTACATAAAATGTGGCCTGCCACCTGTTCTGTCCAAATGGAATCGATTGGATTTCCCTTCGCGCAAGTTGGGTTTCTCCTGGCACTCCGCTTTCCACCCTCATGTAAAACTCTCATTAATTGGCCTTTAACACCTTAATATATAGAGGACTGCAGAGCTTGGGAAAGGGGGGGGGATTTGGCTCACCGCCTGGTGGATAACGTGTCCTCTTGTCCCGAGTTACTACTCGCACCTCGTGAGTTTGGCCTCTTCCCTTTGAGAGAGTGAGCGGACATTGTGGAGTGCATGACAAGTCGAACATTTTCTTGTTATAATTCGCTTTCAGGCGGCGATGCTGCTGTGGTGTAAACTGTTGGCGCAAGAGAACGTGAGTTGGTGAAGGGGTGGACCCGGCGCCGGTTCAGATATGTCACTCGCCGCTCATGATCACCGGGTCCAGGTAACAGTATTTCCGTCACGACTCTGCCCACTCTTAACCGTGTGAACAATAAAGAATGAACCCGTAAAAACAAAGTTTTTCACTATAAATCATTTATATGCGTGGCTGCTAGAGTCCTCCTTGTCCTCTGGCTTGAGATGGCTGCCACCTATGGGTCAGACGATTGCCTGCCACCATTAAGCAATTGGTAATTAAATATTACAAAAAAATGCCTAAAAAGTGTAAAATTTTGGAGAAAAAAAATTCACGAAAATAAATTGTCACGCACAACGAGTCTGTGTGCAAAATGTCAGCTCGATTGGATCACAGGAAGTGGGTTAAAAAACGACTGAAAGATTTGCACGGTCGTAAGCGCGCAAGCAAGCATGCAAGTTAACTTAATATAAAGGATTTTAAAAAGGCCTAACACGTAGGCGTTCGCGACCGATATTATTCATAATAAAGATGTTTGGGTTAGATCGCACGGGGTGACCAATCTAAACCCAAAACCTTTATTATGAATAACACAAACGCCTCTTACCTTGTAGCTACACAACTGGAATGCTACACCTTTACCGTTCCACACGAGCTTGTTAGCGGGCACAAGCAGACTGCCAGGAGGATACTGCCGTGATTTAAACGGTTAGCACGCTCGACTTGAAACACAGAGGTCGCGGCATTTGAGACAACGGAGCGAGCTTCACCCAGCCCCATCATCTGCCCGCTCAGCAGTATGTACAAAAAAATGGTACAACCACAGTGAAGTGGACCGTTCGTCATGTCACGTACGGGTGGGGTAAAGTGTGGGTACTCCAACCTCTTCCGGAGTGTTAGGCCTCGGCAAGGTAAGGTAATTGTACCCTTTTTACCGGGTAAAAGGGTAAAGGTAAAGGGTAAAGGTGTCGACATGCCAAGGGGTAAGGGTAAAGGGTAGGGTAAAAGGTAGGCTCGTTGCTTTTTACCTTTTACCTTACCTGCTAAAGGGTAAAAGGTAGGGTAGATTGATCGTATTGTGGTAAGGCAAAAGGTAGGGTAAAGGTAGGCTCGTTGTTTTTACACTTTTACCTTACCTTGCCGAGGCCTACGGAGAGTATTGCCAGCCTTGGGCAGAGCAGCCCCCCCCCCCCCCGGGGGGGGGGCGCGTGGCTTTCCAGCGCTCCCTCTAGTGGAGGCCCTTCCGCCAGCGGGGAGGTGAGCGAGCTATTCACAGGACTGCGCCTCTACCCTTTTTAGGCACCGCTCGGTATGAAACGCACCGTGACGCGAGCATAATAATAATAATGTTTGAGCAAACATGGGATTTGCACGAAAAAAAAGTATAAAAGTTAAAAGTTCGAGAGAGTTAGAAATGTATTCCGAATGTGCTATCGGCACCGTCTTGGAGATAAAGAATATGATCAGAAACCTCACAGAACATTTGCAGAAAAACCCTTCAAGGGAGGCATTTTTATCTCTTTCACACTATCCATCACACTTTCTAATACGATATGAAAATTTTGCAAGGTAGCCAAACCATCACATGTTTTTTTTCTTTCAGATCTGGAATCAGCCATACTAAAGGCAAAACCAAATTTAAATTCACGATTTTGTGCAGTCATTAGTGACTGGGCTAAGAACATTGGCCAAAATGTTAACTGTTATAAATTTATTTTTATTTTAAGTCCACACTGTTATTGACAAGTGTGTTGCGTTTTTGTTGTTCGTCACATGTACATGTATACAGGGAGGTAAGCAGATAGGTATTGGCAGTTTCGTGAGATATGTAGAGATAGACGGACAGGTGAGTAATTGTCAAGGCTCTGGCGATTATAGCTGCTCGATTCGTAACGGCACACGCAGACAGAACATGCGTTAAAAAAGCACCTGTGTGCGAACTGTGACACAATTCACTTCTCTCTTCCAGCCTAGGGAATTCTAAGACCGAGAGGTGAGAGAGAGGTTGGGGGGGGGGGTGAAGAGAGAAAAACCCACGTGTAATAATATTACGCTGGCCCGCGCTGAACTGCCGTGATAAATTATTGGAAGACTTCGCTTGGGCCGGCGACTTATTGGGAATCCGTCCTGCACTTTGGAGAGGGTAATTGCTCCTGGTCTGCCTGTGTGAGCAACTCACTCCGATGAACTGTGGTGATTCTCGACAACAACAACAACAACAAAAAGAAACCACCAGAAGTCCCGAAAAAAATAAGTACTTTTCGGGCTTATTGATCTCAACATAGCTACACAGCGAGCGGAACATGATGGACTTTCAGCCATCGCACGCATGGCACAAAATGCCTTTGGAGACTGTTGGTGAATGCATGAAGAAAAATAGCGCTCTGTAAATCCTCTTTTTAAAACCAGTGGGGGCAAAGTGCAGCGAACATTTGCTATTAAGGCCGTACGTCTCACCAAGGGCTGATGTTCGCACAGTGCAGGGGTGTAGCCATTTAAGGCTGAGCCAACCTAGGGGATTCACAGAATTGGTTTAGATAGAAGATGTCACGGAATGTTTTGGTGCTTTTGCTACTGTTTTTTGTTCCACGTATGGAGTGAAAAAAAAATTCCCCCAATACACTCCCACAGGCTCTCGGTGCAAGTGCCGTTTTAGCGAGCACCTATTAAGAGTTCGTAGTGTGCTTGCCACTACACTATCAATCGACCCCAGACAGTACACAGACGTATAACCTCTACAGAGTGTTGGGGCAAGTGCGGTTAGCGAGCACCTGTGAAGGCCGGCATGGCATGCCAGGGAGTGGGTCGGCAGCATCACGCAGGGCTACCGTTGTCTCCCTTGTGGCGATTTTTACACACCGCACAAGATACTCATTTGAAGCTGAGTCGACTTCGAGGGAGACCCAGGACTGCTTCAGATCATCGTCACCGGTGTTGACCGTGAACGGGAATTGAACCGAGGTGTCCAGGTTTGTAGCACAGCGCCATAACCGCTACACTCACACGCGCGCACTCCTACAGCAAAGGAGACGGCTGCCTTTGCATGCAGTTTGTTCCTTTAATATCGGTGAGATTACTCATGGAAGTTGCTCGCATGCTGTGCTAACCAACAATTTATAGGAATGAAACACAAAAGAAAATGCATTTATACGTCTTTAAGATGTGCATCATTACTCTAAGTGGGCAATTTTGCCACTCCAGTTGCACTTTTCATTCCCCCCCCCCCCCACTTATATCTGGCTCACGGGTGTACTGTGACAATGACGCATTAATTTAATTTGGATGGATAATACATCGCGAAAACATTACCGTAAACCCATGCGCCATTGTCGACTACCAATGCAGGTATTTATAGAAGGTTAAGGTCCCCGCAGGTTCTGTGGACGTAACCCTTCATGCCAGCCAGCCGCACTTTCTCTCGTGCGGTATTAGAGCGCTATTCCTCCACCTATCTATTGTCTTCTCTGTGCTGTACACATCCCACTTTTTATCGATTTCTCACTTTGTCTCTGTCTCTATCTGTTTCTCAATCCCATCTCCCCCCTCCTCTGGATCTCACACATCCCTCCCCGCGCCTCCCCGTTTCTCTCACCTTCGCTCTCCCAATTCCCACCTCTCACTTTCCCCTTCTAAATCTCTCTTGCCTCTCTCCAATTCTCCCAAGCACCCACTCGTCACTTTCCCTCTTTCTCTCTCCTCTTTCCATTTTGCTCGTTTCTCTTCGTTTCATGCCCTTTCACTCTCTCTCTCTCTCTCCGCCCCTCTCTCTTCTTCTCGGTCCCTCCCTCCTCCATCTCCCTCCCTCACCTTCCTACTCTATCGCTTTTGCGCGGAATACACTTTCCTGCCCGCGCACCCGCGTGCCAGCCAGCAAAACTTTATTGGAATAGAGTATGATAAATGCAATGTGAAAGTGTTCGAGTTAAATGGAATTAGTATTACTAAATATGTCTCAGAATCTAATCAAATATCCAAAATAACAAAAATGCAGTGTTGCTCTTGGTCTTAAAGATGTATAAAAACAGACACGGTTATGTACAGAACAGACTATTCAACAATTCTTCATATTTATTTACACTGGAGGAATCCGATGAGCTATGAAGCTCTTTTTTCACATATGTTCCAGCAAACAGGCTACTGGATAAAGGCCTCGGCCGTGCCTTTGTGTCATTGGACCATACTTCGTTTCTCTGGTCTGTGCAGGTTGGTGAAAGGGGTGGACCCAGCGGATATCGGGCGCCACTGACGTTAGCCGTGCGGCCGGGAAAATCGAACTTGCCTTGCCGCGTTCGAAGAGCAGTTGCGCGAACGAATGCAGCGCACCCTCTCGGGAGACACGATTGGAAATAACAAAACGGCTGTTATCTTTCAACATCGACCTTTTTTTTGCGTTGGGGCCCCAACATGAATCGTAATATCGGCTGCAGGAAAAAACAAAACCTGCGTTCTAGATTTGAAGCTTTCGTGACTGCAAGGATTCATACTCTTAGTTTTTTTCGGTAAAGTCACGTAGGTAAAAAATGAAATTAAAACTAATAAAACACGGTCCCACCTGATGACAGAGACTTGTGTTGCCTCCGAAACGTCGTGATTTTTTATTATTTTTATTAATTTAAATTTAAATTTTTACCTACGTGATTTTACCGAAAAAACGACGAGTACAAAACCTGCGTGTTGAGCTCTTACTGCGACGCACACAAAGCAGGGCACGCATCCCCCTCGCTGTTCAACGCGAGCTTGAAGATTTATCAACGAGAGGTGAAGGCGCTGGACGTGCAAAAGCGAAGCGGACTGTCGGAAGAATGCTGCGTTGGGTTCATGCTTAAATGTGGAAAAATCCTTAAAATACCCCCCCTGCCTCCGTCCAACATTCAAGGTATAAAATATGTGCAGCGCAGTTGATCGGCGGGTCGTTGATGATGGGGCTAGTGGGGGTGCCCGCACATCTTCCAAGACATCTGGACAGTGTGGAAGAGTAAGGTGCCAAATTCACCCTCGAGGAGGGGCCCTCTTCTGCAAGCAGTGGCATGAGCAGGAAATTGCAGGGCTGCATCTTTATAAGTTTACCGCTTCGATCGTCTAATCAAAAGGTGCAACCCTGCAAATTGCTGGCGAGCTGCGGTGTACGCGTTAACACTGCTGGGTGCAATAAGCTGAAAATTAAACGAAACTATATATTTTTTTTATTTTACTAGGTAAGGCCCACTGAGCTACTGTATGTACCTCGTTTTTTAGAAGTGACTTGGCCGCAAATGATTGCTCGGTGAAGTGGCTTATCTGTGGAAATGTAGAGCAGCCAACCACCCTCAATGCATGTTGATTTGTAAATGCGGAGGGAAAAAACTGGAGCACACCCGAAGATAAATGCACACACCCACAGGTAGAGAGATACCCAGACCCAAATATACAGCATGAATCAGGATCGAACCCATGGTCTCCTGCATACCAGTCGAGGTAGTCAACATCTCTACACCGTGACAGAGGCAGGAGGGGGAGATTTAAGGAACAAATACACCGCAGTATAATTTAAACAAATACTCCGCGTATCATATTTTTGAAATAAGAATGGTCAAGATGATCACGTTTTGTTTTACTTTGCTAATATTTCTTTCGGCGGCAAACACGGCAAATGAACAAGATATAGACTCCCAGAAACTCGTGCTCCTCGCACAGACAAAGCAGAGCAGATGGTTCCCATAATTCAGGCATTCCATCTGCACAAGCATTTGAGCAATAAATAATAGATGCTGTGCTATGAAAACAGTTGGAGTGCCATACAAAGTAATGCCTCAGGATGAATAGGGCTTGGCGTTGAAAATGCATGCGTATGAAATATATATTTTTTTACACGCACATTAAGATATCGGTCTAAAACTCATTACCCTCTGGCTTTTGTTTACGTTTAAAGTTGATGGTTTTCACCAACATCGTCCATTTCATTATTTAGATTATTATTAGGTCTTGGTTCTTCTGTGTGCGGGATGGCTGCTTTGGCATGACGGTCATCAAACACTGGGCTTGGGAACCAGAGATCCGCGCGTTCGATTTTCGAGCGCGGCAGTTAAAACAATGGGGCGAGGGTCTCTTTAGTGACTCTGCCTTTGTCCACTTAGCAGTGGAGAGTGCACCACGGCTGCCTGATCGGCAGGTTGCGGGCAACTGTGGAGTTAAGTTGAACACGTAGGCTTCCTCATTAACCAATATTATCCACGATTGAGCAGCCTGATGACGCTGGTTGTAATTAACGGCGAAACGTCAAACTCGAATCGTACATGTTGTGGGTTTACTCTCCAATACACCGGTGAACTCATAACGTATTGGCATGTTTTTGTTTACGTGACAAACCGTATTTATTGGCTGTGTCGGGTGGTGGCGGGTTTAACGACGCATTTATATTTAAGCGGTCTATTCCAAAAAACCTCGATGTGGAGTTACAGGCGGCTGTTCTCACCTCTTCCCAAGACGACTGGCTGAGCGTGGAAGGGTAGACCAAATGCCCTTGAGGAGGGGGGGGGGTCCCTGTGAGAACTCTCGAGTGGAGGCCCTTTCTGCTAACAGTGGCGTGTGCCAGTCATTGTACAGCTGCCCCTTTACTTATCTCGCAATGTATACAAACACAAAGATCCCTCCGCATAGCTTTAATTAATGGTGGAGAAAGTAATAATATAATAACCCCTACTTTATAAAGCGCCTTTTATTTTGAGGTATCTCAAAGCGCTGTACATAAAACGAAAACTACACTCGCAAATATATCAAAATAGAACCTAAGCGAAACGGAAAGCTGATAAGTGCAGTTTGTGAGCACCTGTTGAAGCCTACATCACGCAGGAGAGAGCTGGTATGTTCAGCACCGTGCCTGGTCACATTCGTCTCCCCAGCGGTGATGGTTACACACTTCGCCAGAGTACTCATTTAAGGCTGAGATGGCCAGAATCTGTTCGGATAGAACTCGTCGCCAATGTTGCAAAACAATTCCTGCCATAGTTCTATTCCGATGGCCACGAATTGAACTGGTGTTGCCACACAAAGACAAAGGTCCCCCGTAAAGCCTTTACCAGACTGTTGGGGAAAAGTGATGTTTTTTTACACGTGAGACCAGGTACTCATTAAAGGCTGAGTCGACCACGGGGAGGCCCAGGACCTGTCCAGATAATCGCCACTGGTGTTGGCCGTGAGCGGGAATCGAACTCGGGTCGCCAGGTTCGCAGCGCGCCAACCGCTACACTACCACCACAAACACACGCAAACCAACACACACGCGTGTGACCAACATTCATACAGGACGCGACGCCACGGCAGGGATTGTGTGTCTTATGTTGTGATGAATAACATGCGGCGTTCAGGAGTATATATTAATATTGACCGAATTGACACACAACCGTTATGTAGTCACCATCATCACCGGCATCGTCACTATTCATCAAATTGCACATCGGTCAATGAGTGGCTTCAAATTGAATAAAGGCCACGTCGCATCGCGCTTTTAATACAGCAAGCATTGAGCACGGATGTTCACAGGGTGATACATTCATAGATACCCCACCGATGTATAATAGGCCTCTTAATCTCTGCTCAACCGCACAATTAAAATTTTGCGAAAAGGGATGGCCCCATACCTCACAAAGCAGACGGTTAAAATATTGAATGAGGGTAATGAGATTGTTGGGAGAGACGTGTGGAGGCTTCGAAACAAGATGCTGTTTACCATCCATAATGTCCCTTGTTTTTTTTGTGGGGTGTCCATAAACGGATCGCCTTGCTCCATGCCTTTTAAGTCGCCGATAAATCGCCCAGAATGCATCGAATCTCGGAAGCCCAGCGGCCCTAGATTACGGCGAGCTGCTTGGGCGACGGTTGAGAGCGCCGGGCATGACAACAGGTGCCATGGGCTGCTGCTAGGCCTCGGCAAGGTAAGGTAATTGTACCCTTTTTACCGGGTAAAAGGGTAAAGGTTAAAGGTGTCGACATGCCAAGGGGTAAGGGTAAAGGGTAGGGTAAAAGGTAGGCTCGTTGCTTTTTACCTTTTACCTTACCTGCTAAAGGGTAAAAGGTATGGTAGAGTGATCGTATTGTGGTAAGGTAAAAGGTAGGGTAAAGGTAGGCTCGTTGTTTTTACACTTTTACCTTACCTTGCCGAGGCCTAGCTGCTGCCCTGTGTGGTGAGGGCAGCGCACTGGCAGGGCACAGCAATATCCAATGTGCTGAAACTCCCCATCCGACGTCCGTGCTTCCTGCCCTCACCACCGAACCAGCGTGGATGAAGCTCCGTGCAGTCAACCCCCTACAAGGTCGCAACAGCGGCATGGGGGGAGAGGCCCTCGTCCAGCGGTGGATCGACAAAAGAGTGGCAGAGAAAGAAAAAAAAGACCCCCGGCAAAATTGTTATTTTAGTTCGTTTTTGTATTTCGCTTCATTCTTATCGCAAGAGGCCATCTCGAACGTGGCGTTTCACATGGAGGATAAATCCATAACACAGGGGTTGTTTGGGGGGAGGGAGGTTATATCGCGTAAATGGACAGAAACAATATATTCTTAGTTATTTCGGTAAAGTCACGTGATGCAGCTAATCTGGCTGTGACGGTCCCACCTGATGACGGAGACTTGTGTTGCCTCCGAAACGTCGTGATTTTTTATTGTTTTTTTTATGTTTTATTTTTTATTGTTTTATTTTTATTAATTTCATTTTTTACCTACGTGACTTTACCGAAAGAACTAAGAATATGAATCCTTGCAGTCACGAAAGCTTCAAATCTAGAAGAAACAATATAGGCAGGTCGGATAAAAATATCGTCTGTACATGTGCAGTCTGTGCATTTCACGTATACGTTGCGTGGCATCTTTACAGAATCTGTATTAAATAAAATAATATATTGGCCGACGTCTAAGTCGATCGTAATCCCGTTTTAATATGCGGATTAGAACTCGGAGTCCCAATGAATCTGCGATTAAGAGACTCGCTGATTAGATTTCTACTTCCCGGGCGTGATCCGCACGACTGCCATTTCTAGAGCGGAGCCACCAGAACGGGCAATTGGCAACAGACAGAGAGGAGGGAGAGAGAAGTGGGAAGAGAGGTCGATCTTTTCAGTCTACAGAACATCATTACGTCGAGTATTAAAACATAGTATGACATTATAGCCCTGTCTAAACACTGATGTTTAAAAAAAATCACGTGCAAGCCCTCTGGCATAATTAATTACTTGGTGAAAATAATTATTATAATTCAGATTCATGATGCTTCAATGCTATCCAATTGATAATACTGTTTGGGTATCAAAGGGTGTCTAAATGTAACCCGTGTTCCCGGAAGCCAGTGCAAGTCGCAAAAAGCGTCGCGGTTAAAATTCTACCCAGCCTACAACTTCATTGTGGTCCACACAATGAGAACCACATTCGTGTGCGATGTTGATTTTGGGTTGTGGCTGCGAAACGTCGGACGTCGTGCCGAACAACACACCCTTGCACACGAAGCGCTCTGCGTGTGTGCTGGTCATGCAGGTCGGTGCTGATACGCAACGGTGTCCCGTGCAGTATTGGCAAAAGAGTGTATTCGTGAAGCCTAACGTGTACGATTTATTTCACTGTCGTTGTTTAGGAGAAAAGCACAATTCTAACACAAAAACTAAGCAAGAGAATGGTAGTAATAATATGAATATACAAACTGAATTGTTACCATTAAAATATGAGGGTAAGAGAAAAAAACGGAACATTGTTTTTAGATATTTAATAAAAATATATACACAGCGATAGGAATTTGGTACCAGAACCCACGGCTCGAATCTGAATGTACAACAGCAACACATTGTAAGCAAAGCACCGGCGAGCAGGTGGGAGCAGCAGCAGCAGCAGCAACAACAACAAAGAGTTTCGATTTAAAGCTTTCGTGACTGCAGGGATTCATCTTCTTGGTTCTTTCGGTAAAGTCACGTATAATGGAAATAATAAAAAAAAAACAGAATAAAATAATTCTCACGACGTTTCGGCCACAACGCAAGCAGACGCTGTCTCCCCGACAGACCTGGTCTTCACCTGAGGACGGCTGCTTGCGGTGTGGCCGAAACGTCGTGAGAATTATTTCATTATGTTTTATTTTTATTATTGTATTATTTCCCTTCTACGTGACTTTACCGAAAGAACCAGGAAGAAGAACAACAAAGAGCTTGCAGAAATGAACATGCCCGTCAAGATCATTCCCTCGCGTTCCTTGAATTGCTGCCCACCTCTTGGTTCGAGCGACACTCGTGACCGAGAGGGGTCCACGTTGACAAGCGCGGCCTCGCTCGCCCTCCCACCCCGACCGACCGTTGCGTAACGATGCGATGTCGGAGTGCCCAAATCTCCGAAATTGTGTCGACAAACATAAACGGGTCCGTGGATGATGGGGTTAATGGGGGCAATGAACATTGCGAATTAAGTCCCTGCGCGTAATTCGTTTTGCCCGTCCTGTGGCAGGGAATTAAAGTGTTGTTAATTAATCTCGAGAATGATCGTTATTGTGTGTGCACCCACGAGCATTGACAAGAATGTCTCCAGTGCAAGGTACCGTATTTCTAGCTCTCGTCGGGACATTGTATGTGGGGTAAAATTTGGGTGTTCTCACATCTTTATAAAGACGTACGCGTGTATGTTGAACTTCCTTTGCACCGTACGTAACCGAAGTTGCTCAAGCGGAGACGTCTGAACAGAGTGGAAAAGTACGCCAAAGAGCGACAATCGAAGGACCTTTTTTCCAGTATCAAAGTATGAAAAAATAATAGCAGGTTTTACCCTTTCTGGCAAAAAAACAGGTGTCAAGATGTTCAAACGCCAAATAGATAGGTTTTTTAAGGAATCAAGTCTGCATTAACCACACTTGATTCCTTGAAAAACCTATCTATTTGTTGTTTGAACATCTTGACACCTTTTTTATTGCCAGAAAGCGTAACACCTATTCTTAAACTTCGCTTTGCCTTTTGTGTTTAGTTTGTTGTCCTTCCGCGCACCTCCAGTGAGCACAGTAGGCTAAGTACGGTGCGACAGAAGTTCAACATACATACAACTGTCTAGAGGGGATATCTACAGCATTGTTCTAGCGAAGGCAGTTCCTGACTTACTGAGGCCTTTCTTATCTTAGTTTATATTTATAGATCGCCTTGCGTCAAGACGCGTGACATCGTTTAAGAAGCAGTAACACATTTTTTTTTAGTGATTTAGATTGACAGGGAGCATGCAAGGGCCTGAGGCATGAGTTACCACAACAGAGGCCACGTGGGGGTCACTATAGGATAGGGGAGGGATGGGAAGGAGTGGAGGGGCCAGTGAAGAGGAAGGGAATGGGCGATAGACAAGAGGTGAGGCTTTGACAGAGTAACGGAACGAGGTTAAGTGGTGGGGGGTACTGATTAATGTAAATCGGCAGTGTTGAGTCTATGGGCAGTGTTGAGTCTATAGGGTAGTGTTGTGTTAATGGCAGTGTTGAGTCTATGTGCAGTGTTGAGTCTATGGGCAGTGTTGAGTCTATAGGGCAGTGTTGAGTCTATGGGGCACTGTTGAGTTTATGGTGCAGTGTTGAGTCTATGGGGTAGTGTTGAGTCTATGGTGCAGTGTTGAGTCTATGGGCAGTGTTGAGTCTATGGGCAGTGTTGAGTCTATGGTGCAGTGTTGAGTCTATGGGCAGTTTTGAGTCTATGGGCAGTGTTGAGTCTATGGTGCAGTGCTGAATCTATGGGGCAGTGCTGAGTCTATGGGCAGTGTTGAGTCGATGGGCAGTGCTGAGTCTATGGTGCAGTGTTAAGTATATGGGTAGTGTTGAGTCTATGGGTAGTGTTGAGTCTATGGACAGTGTTGCGTCTGTGGGCAGTGTTGAGTCTATGGGCAGTGTTGAGTCTATAGACA